>JAQGBI010000154.1:0-26567 GCA_034698325.1 Sminthurinus elegans | reverse complement strand
ATTATCATCATCATCATGAAAATGGTGTTCAGTTCAATGTTCAAAATTCACATAGGGAAGAAAACTTTGCCGATATTGAATTGATATTTTTTTATGAAAAAAAAGAAAGTATTTTATTATGATAATCATTTACCATCATCATTTTATACATTTAAGTTACTTGCGTACTTTTGTTACAAGTTTTGAAGAGGACAAGTATTAAAGATTTAATTTTCAAATTTACTTAAAAGCCTGCAAACACACAATATATTATGTAATATATTATATAATATATATAATGTAGTTGTATAATGTACGAGAACTAGGAGTGTCAAAAGCTAAAACTAAAACCAATGTATTGTGTGTGATTTGTATTATTCTTCAAGTTTCTTTTTATAAAGATGATGAGTTAATTCTTTCTAGAATTCCTGCTTGCCTTAATACTTAATATATATTTTATCTCCATAGACATTTTAAGAAGAAAAGAGTTTTCTTGGGTAAAAAGTCTGAAAGATAATGAAGAGATAAAAAAAAAACTACATTCATCTATTGAACATTGAACATGTATTTTGGAAAACATCTGCATTGCATTTAGGCAGTGTCATTAACATCTCTATCTTAACATTTAGCATTGACAGCAGGAGTTTTGTTATTTTTTTTTGCAACACAATATACAATACATTATACAATATATATATACAAATGTTCCGTGTAGTGTACAAAAATGCAAACCAGGATACACAAAGAATTGTAGTCTGAAAGACAAAGTCAAAGTCAAAAAAGTCTTTTTACTCCTTTCTGTCGTATATCTTAAAATATGATGCAGCATTAGCATCAGTAGAAATTAGCATTAGAAGGATGAGTAAAGTTACCAGAAAAAAGTACATGTATGTTGCATTATCTTTGCGAACAAAAGACAATTGGAAGTAACGTACTTACACACGCACTTGTACATTACACACACTGCAGATACTAGATACCAAGAAAAAAAAGAGTGTGTTATGCATACATTGTTGCAAGAGAGTGTGTGTATGTGTATGTGTGAGAGAGAGAGAGAGACGAAGAAAGAAAGAAAAAGACAGAGAAATAGAAACCTTGTCACGCTTTATTTGATTTTTGATTCCTGTTTTTCCATGTTGAATTCTGTACAGTTGTCTTTTGTCTCTCTCTCTTTACTTTTGGATACTTTAATATACAAGGATTAGGAGAATAAGAAGAAGGAGGAGGAGGTAGGATCTTTTCCATTTCACATGAAATGAAATAAAATGAAGTGAATGTGGTTCTTTTATCCATCCTCATATTTGACAATTCCACTGTTGTGGTGGTCCGAATCCTTCTTCTTGTTATTTTTTTTTCTTGGTAAAATTTTAGTAAAGTTTTTATTGTATAAACGTAAATATTTAACCCTATTATATTCATGTGTATGTATGTATACTCTTTTATATTGTTTGAAGTGGACAGTGCAGTGGACATTGAGTGTTTTATACATCTATATCTATGTATACATGTGCATGTCAGCATGTTGAATAGGTTGAGGATTGAGAATTCTGAGAGATTCTGAGCTGGTCATGTCCACAGGGAGGCACAGGCTGTCGATGTCACTGCATAAATAATGATACTCAAGTGGCTGATTCTCTCGTAAATTACGAGCATACCTGTCGCTTCAGTTTTTTTTCCGTCCTTTCTTTCTTTCTGTCTTTTTCTACTTCTCTCCTAGTCTCTCGAAAATCAAGATAGAACGAGTCTAGTAATTCTAGTACTCGCGTATATAACCTAAACACTTACATATATATATAGCTTGATGCTTGATGGAAATCAAGAAAATATAACTGAATGGCTTTGCTGGATGGTCTTCACCCCCTCTCTCTCTCTCATTCTCACTCTCTTGATCGTCTGCCACAGTCTATCCATCCATCCATCTATTTATCTACATACTACATACCTATATACAATGTACAATATTCATGTACTTATATTTACTTAGTTGTAGGGATTATATTTAAAATATTACAGTACAAATAGCTGTATTCATCCCTTCTTGTTTTTTACTCTGGAAGGCTCATTTTTACACACAACATGGATTTATAATTATAAGACAACGTACAGGCTACAGTCAGTTTTGTCTTTTGTCACAAGAGCAATATATACAAAACATACAAGGATATGTAGATCCATGAAAACACATACTTTTGTATACAATAGACAATGTCTATATACTATGTAGTTTAACTGTTCAGTTCATAGTCCATAGTCCGTATGTACGTACACATGTACAAATTACTACAAACTCTTGTTATTTTAAACGGAAGAAAAAAGGAAAAAGAAGGGAAGGAGTAGGAGGAGGAGGAAGAAAAAGAGGAAGAAGAAGAAGAAGAAGAAGGGGGTAAAAAAGATACAAAAACTATGAACACTGACACTGGTGTTGAAATTTAGGTGACAATTATCTAAAAAGACAGTTCAAACACAAGTTAAATATACCTTGATGAAAATACTTGTGTGTGAGTGCTGTGAACAGCACCAGTGTGCACACATGACGATATGATTATCTACATTCAACATTCTACATTCTAGACAATATTATATTATGTGCATATAATGTGTTTTTTTCTTCTCTCTCTCCTCCTTCTTCAATCCATGCGTAACTGCACACTGCACACGGAATGTTGAATAGCTTGTGTATTTATTTATGCATGCTTGTTACATGAGTAAACAAAATGAGTCTTCCAAACTTCTTTTCTCAGCTCTGAATTTTTGTGTGTGTGGCATTTTTGTACAAATATGTATGTGCATATTCAACACACACACACACACACATCCACGACTCAAGACTTGAGACTGGAGACTCAAGTCACAATTTATATAATATAATCAGTTTTCTGTAGTACATGTCCAGTATCCAGTATCCACACAAAATACACATGGAACAAGAATCAAATCACAAAATCATGGTCATCATATAGTTTGTACTTTGAAATTTCTTTCGTCTTCACAACTAGATCCATTTAGATTCTCAGGATGAGAGGAAAAACTAGCCAGTGAACTAGCCAAGGAAAATGAAATTTGATCTAGAAAATGTTGTTGATTAAACTTGAAAGGCCACAGACAGAGAGATAGACCGCGAACAAAGGATTGGATTTTTTCTCTTTATACCTGTGTATATATTATATTTTCACTGTCTCTTTCTCCCTTTCCTTCTCCTCCTGTCTCCTTTCTTTCATTCTTTTTATGTACTCATCACAATAACAATCAGACTAGTGATAGTCAGTTCCGTCCGTTGGTATTCTTCTTATTTTTATTATTATTGGTGTATGTATAATGTATACGATATAATATAGTGTACATTATTAGTGTATTTTAGAGTTGCCTTATTATATTACATAGCACATAATATGAACCAATGTTTCTCCACTAGTGAGGAAACACAATGTGTTTTTGAGTGTATTTACTCAGACAGTCTGTTTTGAGAGGAAAGGATGATATTTTTCCTCTCTTTTTATTTGGGATGGTGGAATAAAAGACAAGTTGATGGTTTTTGGTCACTCTCACTCATTCACTCACTCACTCAATCCTTCAGTCAGTTAGACATTCACTCACTATGGTGAAATCTTTGTATTCTTTTCATATCCTTTTGTATGTTTTATAAAAAAACCGATCTTTTAGTTAAAGTAGTTAGTCGTCTTCTTCTTCTTCTTTTTCTTCTTCTTCTTCGTCGTCATCCTCATCGTTTTCTTCGCTCTCGTTGTCTGCAATTGCTCCGTCTTTTTTTCTCTCTTCTCTTTCTCGCTCTATCTGTAGATGATATGACATGTTCTATGATATGTATATTGTGGGATGAATACCTTGTGTAAAATACAGGTATCATTTAGGTGCACAGGAAAGCGAGAGACAGACAGAAAAATCTCAAAGTTTTACTACTTTTTACTACTTTTACCCAAAGAAAAAGGAAGGCACACTTGAGAGCGCATCATATTATGTACAGATGACAGATATATATCTGTGTCTGTATTAGATATTTTAAGTACTAAGTATTAAGAATAACAAATAGAAGAGGAAGAAGGAGAAGGAGATATGCTATGCACCACATATAGTCCATAGTCCATATTCCATATTCTCTCAAACGTCTTGCAATCCTTTTCTCTATGTATGACAATCATCATATAGTGAATAATGACGGCGACCAAGAATCGGAATAAGAATTAGAAGACAACTCACAATGTATAATGTATATTATGCACTATGTACTGAGTATTGAGTGCTGAGCACTGAGCTTGGGAAGGGCCCAGAAAGAGAAGTATCAAAAGATAGAAATATTTGCTTCCATCATAAAAAGAATATCCTCTCTTCTTCTATTTCTCCTTGTTCCTTTTCTCAAGCCTAAATTCAACAACAAAGGTGATAAAAAGAGAAACTCATGCTAGTTCAAGTACTTCTATTCGAATATTTCTTCTAGTCATGACGACTGCTGCTGTTGACTGTTGATGCTGCTCCAGGTTGGTGTTGCTTGACTTGGTCTATGTAGCATCATGGATTTTCCTATGGTATGATGTGGCATTGCTTTTGCTCTCTATGTGATTTCATCCATCCATCCATCCATCTATTCTACATTGTATACGATTTTATATTATGTAAACTCAATGGCTGATGAATACTGAAGAGGTTATTCGACAGTGACTCAGTTAAATGTGTATTTTGTCAGGAGAGAAAGAGAAAGAGAGACAGAGGCCATGATTGCGTATTTCTTCATAATACTTTGTGTACATGGTAGTTAGGACGACTTGGAACTTGTGTAGTGTACACATTATAATATCTATATGGATATGTTTTATGAATTCAAGTAAAAGCATGTGTGATGTGTTGGGATTTGGGTTTGGGATGTATCTATAGTATCTAGTAGTATCTACATAATATGTGTGATGTGAGCATCAACCCTTTCTCTACAGAAAGAATATATTATGTATATTCTGTATTCTGTATAGAATGCAGGAAAACAAGAGACACACAATATACATAATATACATACGAGTCAGATGTGAAACTTAACTTCTTGTATAAACTTGAGAGTTTGTTAGATTTGTTGATCCTCTACAATGACTCTCTCACTCTCTTACTCAGTCTGTATGTGCCTGTCTGTTGGCGTGGTAAGGAGATGATGATGATGATGAAGAAAAAGAAGAGCTATCTTACAAAAGTTACTATGATGCTCTGCCTCTCTCTCTCTCTCTCTCTCTCTCTCCTGCTCCGTCTTCGTCTTCTTATTCTTTTACTTTTTATTCCGTATACATACATTTATTATGAAAGGCGTCTTAACTCAATGCAGAATGGACTTGGACAGGTTTTGGTCTCAGCGTGAAACTGTGTTTTTTGGATTGGTTTGGTTTGGCTTGGTTTGGTCTCTTGTACATTGTACCTGGGTCTATCTATCTACATTATATATTATCCATTCGATTCTACAGTCTTCTAGATTCTAGATGTTGAAAACGATGGATTTATTTATAGAGCAATAAGTTATGAACTATCTAGCTGACTCTGCTCTCTCGCTCTCTCTCTCTATTTCTCTCTTTCTCTATTCTGTTCCCTTATTCAGCCTGGCCTATTCGTCATGTCGGTCCTGAAAGTTCATTATCATTGTACATGTACAAGACAAAAATTTTGGATCCTCTTCTCGGGGGTAACTCAATATTTTTTATAATGTACAGACACATCTATGTAGTATATATTTTTACGATATATACACATACGAGTATGAAAAAAAAAAAAAAAAAAATAATAAGATTATACAAGCTTGCTCCATATTCTCAATTGTTTTGGAAATAAACCTCTATATTATTTTCAATTTCTCTCTTTCTCTCTCAATCATTTGAAAAAACTACATCAATATTTCTTTCCAATTTGCAGATCGTCCAACACAGGTGCATGTTAAATTAAGATTCATATTATGCTTTCTTGTTAAATGTAGAGAGAACATTTTAAGTTTTAAAGAGATTTTAAAGTGAATACTAAACGTGAGAAGCATGTAAACTTACATCATGTACTTATGTTAGTTTAACAAATAAATAAATAAATAATGAAAAGCAAGTTGAATATATGAGAGAGTGCCAAAAACTAGTAAAGTAGAAGAATAAGTAATAATAATAATAAGAAGAATAACATGGATTGAATATGAATATTGTATGTGGAATATGTATGGATTCATATGGTTTTTCTTTTTTTCTTCTATCAAACAATGACTCATAAACTTTACATCTGCATATATTATATATTATATTACATTATACATTATATTACTATTATCATCATTTGAGGGTGCAGATGTTTTTACCTGTATGAAAAATAACATGCATAGAATTATTATTCCTTATTCCTTAGTTTATTTATCGGCGTTGAGAATTGAGAAAAATAGATGGAAAGATTTTACTGTGGATTATCCATCCATGTTCAATGTTGATTGTTGTTGATGGTGGTTTTGAATTTCCAAAACATTTTCTTTACCCGTGAGAGAAGGAAAGAATATAAAAGACGAGAAGAGAGGAAGAGAGAGAGAGAGAGAGCGAGAGAGAAAGGAAAAAGAATTAGAAAAAAATAGAATGGCGAGTGCGAGGATTTCATAAGGATGGAGAATGGAGAGGAAATGCCGACAAATGTTTATTATTAGTTGGTTGTTGTTTGAGCTGGTCTTGGTCTTGGTCAGGAGGTGACACGAGAAATACAAATGAATGAAGTTTTATCCATCCATTACACATTACAGATCACACATCCTACATTCTACATGTAGGATGATACTCTAAGGTCTCTACACATAAGTTTGCGTTTGGGCATTGTTATAAAATACAACAATACAGAGACGAGAGAGAGAGAAAACGTAGAGGGAGAGGAATTCCATTTCATTTCCAATTCCGATTCCACGACTAAAAATGATGTATTCGTTTTTGAAATGATAAAGGAGACGAATACGAATACAAATAATAATAATATTAGAAATGGGATATTTTTCTGTCAAGGCGATAGAGTAGAGAAAACTGGACAATGGATTGAAGGAGTGACAAAGATGGACCGCTAACTTGGTTACTTTCCTATGCCTTTTGAATATTTATAGACATGTGCATGAGTATATGTACATTGTACATGGCATGGAAAATGGAAAACCAAGAATCAGGGATATACAGATAGAAAGAAGTACGAAAGAAAGAAACAGAGGTAGAGATAGGTAGAAGATATCGCTAGAATAGATAGATAGGACAGCAAAGGTAGAGAAATAAAGAATAGAGAGAGAGAGGATGAAGAGTTTTCGGTTTAGCTCCACTTGAGACTTGAGACTAGAGACATGAGACTTGAGTCTTGAGACAGAATGAAAAGGAAAAAAGAACGAAAAAGTTTAGACTTTAGTGAGAGAGGAAAGAGAACACGGTTTTCCAACTCCAACTCCAACTCCAACTCAACTCAACTAAACTGAACAACGAACAACAACAACAACTGAAAAAGACTGTGAGTAAGAACTTAGTGTACGAGTCAGAAAGAAAGAAAGAAAGAGAGAGAGAGAGAGACGAACAGACATGGAGAGTTATAGAGAACATAGGATGGGATGGGATGGATAGAAAAATATGGAAGAAGGAGAGAGAATAAGAATTAGACGATGAAGAAAAAGGGATACTAACACTGCTAGAATGATGGTATGGCAGTTCAAGGACCACTCTCTCGTATATATAGGAGACTCCAGCAGAGTCTACTTCTAGCCCCCTGCTGCTTCTTTGGTACCTTTTTCGCTTTGCTACGTTGAATTACTTTTTCGATTGAAACCTACGCTCTGCATGCATGCACAGGTATGTGTACTGCCTGTGTATTATATGCAACCACCTATGCATTTACTCTGTACACATGTATACATATGGTGTGTGCATTCTATTCTGTGCCTATTATGTATGTAGGTAGGTAGAGAGAGAGAAAGAAGGAAAGAAAGAGACCTCTCTCTCTCTCTCTTTCCTTCGTATTCCTTCTGTAGACGTATATTTGAATGGCTAAGTTAAGCTTTTTATTTTCTTCATTATTCCTTCCATGTACAGGTAGATTTATATTTTTAATACGTACACAGTATAAAGTATATACGACCATCACTATAAGTCTATCCTTTACAATAAGTCAGGGTATCAACCATAAAACATGTGTATGGAGTATGGAGCATGGAGCATGCTATGTTCTATTATATATATCACGTATACTATACGGAATATCAAGAGATATATATATTATATGTGTACATAATATACCATGTAGAAGGCATCTATTCGCTATCCATGCTTAAATGTGTATATAATATATCTATATATATATTGATGGTGTGGGCCTTGCATTCCTCCGAGTTTTTATTAAGGAACCCTTTGTGAAGTCACATATAGCAGCAGAGTGTAGTGGAGTGGAGTAGAGCATTAGAGTAGAGTGAGTACAAAATGATTTGGCCTCTTTCTCGTTCCTCTTCTAACTTCTTACCTGTTGCTCCATGCACATAGCGATCTTGAATCTCCTTCTATTTCTTCAACTTCTTTTTCTCCTTCTTCTTCTCAATCTTCTTGTTCTTCTTCTCAATCTTCTCCTTCTTGAGAATATGAGATTAAGAAGCAAGATATTGTCGATCAATAGGAGATCTATCATTCGCATCAAACCAAAAGATAGAAGAGAGGAGAAGAAGAAGAAGAAGAAAAGATGAGGATGATGATGCTAAAGAATACGAATGAGAATGAGACTAAGACGAAGAAGGAAATGAAAAAGACGAGGACGAAAGATCTGTAGCATTTAAGAGTTTAAAAAATCTCTGGACTATTTACTAATCCTAATGCTGGTACTACTACGTAACTTTTAACTCCTAACTTCCAACTACTCCGACTTTCTCTGCTTATACACATGTATATAGATGTATCGTATTTTTTAATTTTTTTTTATTCTATTTGATTTCAAGAGATTGAGTTTTACTTCGTAGATATTACTGTTCAGAGTATGTACATAATATAATACGAACATGGGACATGGTAAATATTAAATATCATCGTTGTAATCAACTTCTTTACTGAGATATAATATTTTCGATATGTTTTATGTGAGTTTATATATGTATTATGTATACTGTAAATGTGTGTATTGAGCACCTAATTACAACAACTGCAACTGTGCCATGAATTCGGTATAAAAATGCAGCGAAATGTAATGAATACGTCACAGCAGGTTATTTCAATTCCGAAAGTGGAAATTAAACTGGGTTATGTATATTAACTATTTAATATTAAAAAAATATCCTATTTTGACTACTGTTATCTTATTATGATAATATATTTTTGTATTTTTAATTTCAATAATCATTTAAATGATTTTTGAATATCAAAATATATTATATAGAAAGGCATCTCTCATGATGCTTGATTTTTTATTCGTATTTCATAACGTATATCATATATCCTGTATTAGGTTGATCAAGTATTTTCTGATATTGATTTTCATTTTGATAATTTAATATTTCAAATAGATTATTTAATATTCAGATTCAACTGTTTTCCATTTGTAATCTCTCCCAGCAAAAAGGAAACGAGTGAATCTCGAATCTCGGACAAATTGAGATTATAATTATACCCAGTTTGTTTGTTTACTTGTTTGACTGTTGGTTTGTTGTCTTTGTCATTTAACAGTTATAATGTATAATTGTCAGATAAAAAACATCAATATGCAAATTGTAAATTTGTATGAGTGTACAATGTACACATAGGTGACTAGGAGTAATACAAACGAGTACACAACAAGACAAGACAAGTACTTCATTGCCCATTGCCCATACATACATATATACGAACATTTGTACACGAGGACATGGTCACAATTACAATATAGATTACATATACATCTCTGTATTATTTCTCGGTAATTGTGTAGTACTGGTAGTGGTAGTAGGTATGTACATCTAGCATCTGTGTCATGTCATGTCATTTAAAAATCAAAAAAGCCACTCTGTCACTCACTCACTCGTCAGAGAAACTAATAAAAAACTACAGAGAAACTAATAAAACTGTCCTTTGTTACATGGGTACATGCCTTTATAGACTGTCTAGTTTGCTAGTTGCATATTAGATCTATCTTTCTTCCTCTCTATCCATGCATCCATCTATCTGTCTATCTATAATCTATACATCTATACATGGAGTAAATATATGCAATATCAATATAAATTTTCCTATTAGGTATGAATCTACAATCTACATACTCCTCCAACTTGTCTCATTCTGCATGTGTGTGTGTGTAATGTGTAGTCTCCACTTTATAATATAAAAAATATGTATATTATACAGAAAGGATCGAACAAGGTTAAATTACAGTAGAGAATACGGAGTGTAATATATTTTTGCGGGATAGAGCTTGCTCTGTGAAGGTACCTTGGTTTTCTCATATGTATATTATGTACCTACATAAATTTCTTACATTTTGTACATGATATGATGATGCGATATGATATGAACTGATGGGATGTGGGAATAGGACTGGATAAAGTGAAGCAAAAGGTAGATTAGAGTAAAGTAAAAAGCGAGCATTGATGGCGCTATATTTTCGCACATGAATGAAACCAGTCGTAGTCGTCCAAGTCATAGTCATAATTGTATAGCTGTAGCTCTAGCTCTAGTCGTATAGGGATTATCAACGAATAAATCTCCATACATACTTGTTTGCAAGTAGTTTAGTTTAGTATGGCTGACCAGAACAGAAGAGAAGAGACCAGAGCAGAGAAAAGGCCGAGTAAAAGAAAAAGAATAGAAAATTAAGGAGAGGAGAGTCAGCTAGCAGAAGCTTGTGCTCACTCATAACGTAAATGGCGTGTGGGCAGTAGATTCGTAGATTCCTCTCTCTCTCTCTCTCGCTCTCTCACACTCACTTGGACTTGGACTTGGTTTTCCTTTTGGACTCGATCTTCCTCTAATATAATCTGAAAACCTATTCAAATACATGTATATTGAATATTGAGTATGTTCTATGTACAATGTACACGTTGCATATATAATATATATGTAATGTCTTTAGTACAAAATGTGTTTGTACGCTAGCTTTTTTCCTTCCTTTTATTTGGTACTATATACTATAGTACTAGAGCATCACTCCCAAAGCCAGAGCAAGAGGAAGAATCAGGCAAAGGTAAAACTGAAACAAGAAAAGAGAAGTAACTTCAACTTTTCTCTGATACACCTCTCCATTCTCCAAACTCTATCTACTCCATGCAATGTACAACTTTAACCAGTGTGTATATATTTTGAAATGGAAACTTTTATACTTTAGATTCAGTGCTCATTCATGTACATATATCTTCACACTGCTACCACTGCTTTTACTATAATATATATAAATGGAAATAATAATAGAGAGAGAGAGAGAAGCAGGGATGTGGGTGATAGATTTTTTGAGTGCCTTAACTATAAACTATAAGGCATCGTGGCGGTCGAGAAATGTTCAAAAGTACACTCATATCTCTTCCTCCTTATTCTTTTTTCTCCTTCTTTTCAAGTCAACGTCTTGTTGCTCCTCTCTTCATCTAATTTCTGGTCGGACGTCGTGAGTAGACTCAAAACTGAAACATATACATAGAGAGAGAGAGAATAGAAAAGGAGTACGTGTATGTGTAAACAGTTTTGTTTAAGAAGGTAACGTGGAATTGAGTGAGTAAGAGGAACTGAGGCTGTTTCACCGCATTTTACCACACATTTTGAAAAACTTTGTACTTTTAGTCTAGGTAACTTGGTATTGTTTCATACGCCATGCCTTGGCTTAGCTCGGTTTGGTTTGGTTTGACTTGGCTTAAAGAGAGGAAGAAGCAAAGAACTTGTTTCACAGGATTCCTTCGATATTCAAAGTTTCAAAGCCTCTCTCACTCTCTCTCTCTCTCGTTCTGTCTATCTCCTGCTCTTCTGTACTCAGTCTGTTACTCAAAAGTCGTATATCGGCACCGATGATGCCAATTTGTGAACTTTTCTCTCTATTCACTTGCATTTTTTCTCTCATAAATTTGCCATGTGTTATAAAACTTGACTGAGAGAGAGAGAGAGAGAGAAAGAGGGGAAAAAATGAGAGACAGGAAAAATTTATAATATAATAATCAAACAGGAGGAAAATATGAATCATGTACATTGTACAATGTACATTGTGCCACAACATACAATACATGATATGAAATACTTTATACTGTGCAGTGTGCAACGTAGTATACAGACTACAGACATGATGCATAGATATTGTACATTATATATACATAGTTTGTGATACGAATAATATCGCATCACGTTGTTTTACAATTTAAAATTTATAATGTGTAATGGATATAGGCAAAGAGTTTCTGTGAACGGTGAACGGATGTATGTGCGTATTCGCATTAGATATTCCACCTCATCTTTTTTCACATGTACAAATACATATACATACCCAAGTGCAATTTACACATAAATTCCTTGACATTAATCTTTAAAGTTTGTTATTGTCGGAGGAAGAACATATGAAATGGAAGACAAAGAAAAAGGGAAAGAAAAAGTAAAAAGACAAGTAGACAAAAGTACCAAATACAAAATAAAAGAGAGAGAGAGAGAAAAAAAAAAACAAGAGAAAATCCTAATGAAATTATCATCATCACCAGTACATGCACACACAGTGATCCGGATTTACAACATTTTTACCTTGTAATCAATAAATAAAGTCTCTCTCTCTCCCTCTCTTTCAATCTGATCACATTCACATCCCATTGATGTATTATCATGTGTAGAGAGATGTTCAAAGTTGTTAATTGTCTTGTGTTCATGTTATGCTTGTAGTATTTAGTTGGTTGGTTAGGTTGTACACATTTTACATTGCATTGGACATTGTACATTGAACATGGATTGACTGGAAAATGTTTTCCATATTTCTTTTCCTTTTTATTTTTCCTCAGTTCAGTTCAGCTCATCTTGCTCATCTCACAATATTTCTCCCCTGCACTCGACAAGTGTGTCTATGATTTTATTGTGTATTGTGTGTATTAGAATATTATACTATATTATCTTTATAATAATAATCATAATAATATAATTTTTTTTTTCACAAATCGGAACACGCACTCAACTCGACTTGGCTTAGCTTTGGGTCAGGTGAATCCTGAACTGGACGGCATAGTCTCATACTCATAATATATGTTCCTTGTTGGAGCCGACCATCGAATAAAGGAACATATCTATCTAATCAATGTAGTATGAAACGTTTCATGTGATGCAAGGTGTATAGTGTGGATGTAAAATGTAAAATGTGAAATGAAATGTGTTATGCTATATGTTTGTGTTCCATCTTGTTGTATATCTAAAGTTTTGCTCTTCGTTTTCGTGTATGGAGCGTAAAATACAAGCGCTCAAGTCATGTAGAAATCAGTGATGTGAATGACGGCTGGAAGACTTTTAAAGTGACGGGTTTTCTCTCTGCATGAATTCTTAAGTCATATCCTTGCCCTTCATCAAATTTAGGTCTACACCCCTGGAGATAGACTATTGAGAATATATATTTTTTTTACACTATTCACCATCCACTATCCAACCGACCATTATTACAAGGAAATTGTATTATGCCAACCAACTTGGATGGATAGATGGATTCCCTTCTTCTTCTTCTTCTTCTTCTTCTTCTTCATCTTCTCTACGCATTTTCTTATTTCTAATCCCATCTGTGATAAGCTCCATCTCTTCGTCTTTGGTGCTTTCTTGATTTTTCAATGTTGAATGCTGAATGTTGAATCATTACTCAGTTGACTTGAGAGTTACTTGTATGTTGTATTTCAATCTAAACTCTAAACTTCTCCAAATCCTGGTAGGAATAATAAAAAAACAACATACCAAAGCATTTACATAAATGAACAGTACCTATGTGTCTAATAGATATAAATGTACCTGTATTAATTCCACAAGCACATAAAAACAGAACTATAAATGGATTGGTAGAAAAGGGAAAAATCCGTACGACATCCAACATCCAACTTCCAACATTCAACCATCATAGAACAAGAAAGAAAAAAGGGTTGAAAGATTTTTGCATTCCATTTAACATTTAACGTTGATATTGACTCGACTAACGTCGACTAATTCATGAGGAGTGAGTGAGCGAGTTAGAAAGCTTCAAAGGAAAGAGACTAAAGAAAGAGGAATAAAAGTTTGACAATAATGCGAATGAACTGGCTTTTGGAATTCGTGATTCACGCTTTTGCTCATCGGCTGTATAGTCTTCTTCTTCTTCTTCTTCTTCATCATCTTTCAAGTAAACTATTTGTGTTCACAAAGACACAGATGTGCACTCTATATATTTTTATACATTATATTATGTATAGGTACTGGATTCTATTTGTGCTTTCCCTGGTTCTGTAACTAAATAACTAACTAGACAAACATGTTACACATGACATTGTGCCTCTTCAATGCTCAACGCTCAATAACGTTGAATGTATGCACAATGTACAATGTACATTTAAAGAATCAAATACCAATATAGATTATGCACGGTGCATAAAAAAGGTGTGTGATATATTGAATTTGATTTCATGTGTAGTTTGTATAGTTTCATCAGTTGGTCAGTTTCCACTTTAGACTTGAGACTACACAATCCACACAAGTTTCACCCAAATGAGATCATAATTGACCACATAGAAATCGCCATTAGTATTGTTCTCTGATAGAATTGATTAAGGATGCATTCAATGGAAAATCAAAGATGGACGATGGTCAGTGGATAATCTTTATTATGATATTGACAATCGTTATTGATATTGATGCTTAATAAGAAGTGGGAACAATATTCTTTATACATGCTATAAGTAAAATGCATTAGATGAATTATGAATGTATAAAAAGGATGAATTGAGAGAGAAAACGGCCACTTGGAAAAACTATTCTCGCTTGGTTTTTTGGATATTATTATTTATTTTATTAGTATCGTGCAACGTATGGCCTCCTTTTTCATTCCATCTGTATGTATGTATGTATTTATGTATGTGTGTGTGTATGGATGTATGTGTTTTTCCTCCCTCCCTCTCCTTCCCTCTCTTTCATTATTCTTATTATTCCATCTTGCCCATCTTTACCCCAAACCAATGATTACTCTTTAATTGACTAAGGAAAAGGAGAGAATCAATGTTTAGAAAAGAAAAAAAAAAGTTTTGTTCCATATCTTTTAACGTTCACATTATAACTCATAAGTTGTAACATTACATTTTACATTGTACATTATATTAGACTATTTTCTTTTAAATCTATTAGTTCTTTAATTATGCTCATGTACCCGCATGAGCATCATCATAATCTGTGGAATATGGACACGTATACATATATATAATATAAGTATACAGGTACAGCAAGTATGTAGGTGTACAGTACAAAATCTAGAATAATATAATATGTATACAATACTTTTCATCCAATTTTACATCTAGTCACGTCCACGACTAGGACTACAACTTGAAACGATTCACTGCAATTTTCTATATTAGATAAAATATGCAGAGTATAATGTAATAGAGAGATTTATAGAATGCATATTCAATATTCATCTTGATGTAGAATGTATAGACATGATATTCTTCTTTACTACTTTTACTATGCCGACTCTCTCTCGCTCTCTTTGCCTCTCTTTTGATCATACTCATATTTATATGGTATTATTTTCGTCAACTGACTAAAAAACCAGCTCGTTGTACTTAAATTGTACATGTATGTGCGATTTTTTTTTCCTGCCTGTTTATGTGAATTACAAGATTTTTTGTACTAATATTCTTCATTTTCATATATGCATGTGTATAAAAGTATAATGAGTATAAGCAAATGTGAGACGGGGGAGCTGATAAAATGTCCTGTGATAAATGATAAAAAAATATTTCATCTGTTCTTTTCACTTATTATACTATTACCGTTTGTTATCATCATCAAAATCCTTTCCCAATCTACTGTTAGATTTGTGTGTCACACTTAATAGTCCAGAATCTAGTTATCTATCTATTGTAATATGTTTTGGATTTCATGCATCTTGGCTCAACAGAACAGATTTAATATCTATAGTTGCACGTTTCAACATCTATATCATTATCATCATCGTAATGTATTATCCTATTGAATACACCATTTTATTTATTATAATTGAGGGGTTTTAAAGTCAAAGGTTAGTCAGAAAGTTTCTCATTTTCATGAGAGATTTTGATTCCGATTTCGATTTCTAATTCTAATTCTATTTTGATTCACTTCATTTCAATTTGATCCATTCCTTTTCCATTTGATATTTGATTCAGTCCAATATAGTGAATCAATGAATGAATGAATGAATGGTGACTTGTGCAAAGCTATATTCTTATTGTTGTTGAAGATTTTGATAAGATAATGACGTGATAGATTGGTTTCTGTCCTGTCTGAATGGCCTCGGCTCTGCTCTTTGCTCTCTACTCTCTACTATATGTTTTAAGTTGTATCGTAACTATCAAGTATTTATCGAGTACTAGTTTGATTACGATTACAATTACGAGTACGAGTACAGAGTATTTCAAAATTGCTTTATTCTGTAGAGAAAGTGTTTTTCTCCTTTGTACTAAACTTTTTTATTGTTGAGAAATTATAATATCCTCTATTGATGAACTTTAATCGTAGATGTATTCAAGTAATAATAATAATACACTTTACATTTTAGATTTACATGAACACATTTTTTAATAAAAAGAATATAACGGATATATGTATAGATATTATACTGTTCATTTTGGATTGTAGATGAAGCAGGAGCAGTAGAACAATGTAAAACATTGAAATGATCGATGAAACAACATATTTTTTTTTATCCTTTTAGTTTTTATACCTCGTGCTTATTTGTCATTTGCTCCCGAGTACGTTTTGAGATTTGAGTTTTGAGTTCAGTGTTTAGAGTTTTTGTTTGTGAACAAGATTTTTTGATTTATCAATCTAGTATCTCTGTCTCTATAGTCTTTAGCCTGTAGTCTGCAGTCCATAGAAATGAACATTGAATGATATATAATAGAATGTGGTTTAACATCATGAAACCTGAAGTAGTAGTAGTAATAATATGAGGACAGAAGACAGGGGACATAGGACAAAGGCGACATGGAATAACACAAAACACAACAACAAGAAATAAGAACAAGACAATGATATAAAACATAAAATATTATGTATATATAACGTAATCCGAATATCGAATATGTAAAACACATGTGTATAAATTTAATAACTATAAACTATAGAAAAAAAGAGAGGAAAAGTCATAATATACAAGCAATATATCTACAACATGTGTAGTACATATGTTATACATAGTCATAACCATAACCATATATGTAGAGATGGAAAAGATGGAATAAGATTTTTTTTTTTATATAGATAGAATGATCTTCCTCCCTCTCTTCCTCTCTCTCACATACTAATGATGGACATCATGTGTTATTTAATAATATTTTTCTGATCGAAAAAAAAATTCCTCTTGTGGTCTCGCCATCCTCATCCTCAATCCTTATCCTTGTCGTCTAATGTCTAACTCATCCAGCATCCAGAGTCAGTCCTTTGAGCTGTGAGTTGTGCAGTGGGCATGCATGGACTACAATATTAATTCAAAGTGAAGAGAAAAGGACAGAGAGTGAGAGAGAGTATTCGGATTCTCCTATCTGATTTTAGTCTGGTATTCTTCTTGGTTGACTTTAACTTTTGAACTTTTTTGTGTCTTCCCTATATGAACATAATATCTATGTACATATCTAAAGCCTGGTTGATGGTAAAGAATTGTTATAATATTATGTATTATGTATAAGGAGACAAACCTTACATGTAAATACTTACAATCCGGAGAATGGAGAAGAAACAGGTAGACAGTAGACAAGGAGTAAAGCAAACAAATAAATAAACAAACAGGGTGCAATAAGTTTTGTAGATGCTGCTGTTGTATCCTCAGCATGAAACCAAACCAAACCAACTGCACTCACATCACACCACACAACGTCATTGTCATTGTTATTGGAAGAAAGGAGAAAGAACATGTCCTTCTATGTACTGACTACTGGCACAAGACTTTTGTCTCTGTCTCTATCCATGTGGAAAGAGTTTGGATTTTTGATCCTCCTTGAATTATTATTATTATTATCATTATGATTGTGATTATGAAGGCATCTCCTCTGCTTACATAATAATCATAACAATAATATTTGATGTTTACATACATACATTACATATACAGTTTCAAATGCATAGAGAAAATAATATTCAAAAGAAAGAATTAAATATGCACAAAGTTTGAGACTCTCGTTTTTTTTTCTCTTCTTGTTCATCCGTCAAGGAATGTCAACTTGATTTATTTGACTCCTCCTTTTCTCCTGCGACATTCGGGTATGAATTATGAATTATTAGTCAAGTTTTGATAAGAATTTTGATTTCATCTCTCTTAGTCACATTGAACTTTTATCTATATTTGTATGTACAATGTACTTTGTATGCATCTACACTCAACATGCATAAACGTATATCAGTCTCAGAGACAGGTACAAGTCATACTACTAAATAGTGAATAGTATTGGCATTGATATTGATGTTGCTGTTGGTCTTAGGAGTCTCTTAGAGTTGAGATGATTTCTCTCGTGTTTGCCTTGTCTATGTGTGAAGATTACATGACTGTGACTAGACACTATAGTAAGCCTTTCCGTATAGCATCACGAATGGGCATAAATTTTAATAACTACATCTTTCTGCATAATGCAGAACACAATATAAAATGTAATGTAACGTAATATAAGATTACGGGATGAAAGGACCAAAGTACTCAAGTAAGTAAGAAAGTGAAAACATTTAACAATCTATTGGATTTAATGTTTAGAAGAGTCCGTAGTCCGTACTCCACTATCAAGTATTTAGTAATGCAATCATGGTTTTTTTTTCACCACAGGTTGTTCATTTCATACATATATATACATACCAATTCTATGGAAAAAGTTTCCTAAGTAGTTTTTGATTCTCTGGAAGAAAACGGAACGGAATAGCATCATGGAAGTTACAAGTTACAAGCTGTATAATATTATAGTACATGGTACATAGTATATTGTTTGTATGATGTGAAGTGATAGCTAATCATAATCATCGTCATCAACAGCCTTTGTATTTTATTTTACTGTACAGTTTCTGCTGTACGTTGTGAATACATATAGGCTCTTCTCTACATGTGGAGATGCATTTAAAATACGAATGCATAGTAGTTTCTTGCATCTCTCTTTAATAAGTGTATGTATGGTCTAGTTAGATGGATAGATTTGGCTAAGAAACCTGGACTATGACCAGGGACCAGGAATGGATTATAGCTAGTACACAGTGTAAGCTTCTCGAATAATAAATTATCGCCATGTTGTTGTAGTGGTGGTGGTGGTGAAAAAAAAATCCAGTTGCATTTGTTACTCTACTCTCTTTTATATCTACATATTGTATATTATGTTATATGTTATATTTACGTGTGTATTGGAGTGTTGCTCTTCCGATTCTCTATCTTCATCCAACATAATATTATTATTGAGGTAATGAATTGAAGGACTGGCTATATCAACTAGCAACTGGACTCCCTTGTCTTAAATTTCTTTCTCTTTCTTCGACTTCTTACTCAACTCCATACTCTCATCAAACAAATCTAAGATGTAAGAGTATAAGTGCATACTGCATACAGATAAAACAAGGATAGGATGTTAGAGGCAGACATATAGACAGACAACAAGAGAGAGAGAGAGGTGAAGGAAAATTAAAATGAAAAACTCAAAATCTGTACATATGTTGGACTGGATGTGCTAATTCATTTCAAGTTAAGGGCAGGTTTTGATTACAGTTGAGGTGATGGGCATTTCCTATTATCGTTTTCATTTTTTAGTAGGGCTCCACTTCTCCAATTCTCTCCTCCGTTTTGGTTTGGTTTTCCTCCTCTTCTTTTGATTTTCATTCCATTCCATTCCAGAGAAATGAAATTTCAAAGTCAAGTTTCATATTCCAGATTGGTTGGTTGGCAAAGTCTGTGCTTCTACCTTCTACCTTGCCTTAATTCCAATTTGACTTTTCTCGACGGCTCACTAAACTCATATGTACTCTGTATGCATGTCCACCAGCAGAACTAGAAGAAGAAGAAGAAGAAGAAGAAGAGCAAGAAGAAATCCCTAATCAAAAGTTTTTAGGGATTTTCCTTATTATTGTGGTAGTCAGATTTTAAGTTGGAGTTTGTAGTTGAAGGTGAGACAGGACAAGACGAGTCAAGTCAAGACAGGACAAGATGAGGATAGGATGAACCAAACTAAACTGAGATGAGATGGGAAGAGAAAAAACGAGGGAGAGAAATGGAGAGAGAGCGTAGACTCTGAGATGGACCTCTGACATGTGAAATCAACTTTATCTGACTGACACTGCCTGAAAATATCCCAAAAATGTACTTTCCTCCATCTCCATATATTATGTAATATACATTGAAGATTGTAGATTGAACATGTTGAGAATTTATACTAGAGAAATAAATACATAATATTAGATATTAGATACTAGGTATGTTACAGGATTATGCACAATGTGTACATTGTACATGTGATATTATGAAGTCTACACATGGTAAATATGTACATATGTGGATAAATTGATAAATATTAAGGATTTTAAGGTAAAGCAAGGAAAAGTTTCGAGTTTAGAGTTTTGGAACTTGCATTGTTGTTTATGTTGTTTCTTTTCTGTTCAGAAAAAGAAGAAGAAATAAAAGTAGTCTGACATCAGAGGATGGACGAAAAGTATCATGTACAACTTACATGTGTGTGTGTATACATATATACGTATACATGTATACATACGACCAATATGTACATGACACATCTGATACGAGTTGTGGGTTTGTATGTGTGTTCTATAGTATTAATTTGATAATGGAATCCTATAATTTGATTCCTTCACCTATCTGTCTCTCTCCTTCTCTTTCTCTTACTCTCTCTCTTCGTTCCTTCCTTGATGGTGTGGTGAACCAGTCTTGAGTCTTGAGAATTCTAATCTGCTCCAAGCAATGAGTTGTTGGAAGGAACGAAAGAACGAACCAACCAAGAAAAAAAACCGACTGTACTTACTTATACTTATATTATATGCTATTGCTATTATCAGCTCATTCGCTAAAGTTTGGTTTGGTTTTTGGTTTTGACTTAACTTTGCATTTGGCTTTGGCTTTGGTCTTGGTCTGTGTGCCTGTCTGCCTCACTGACTGAACCAACCAAGTACAAAGAACAGAAAGAAAGAAAGAAAGAACATCTTTAGTAATATACGAGCGAATTGTACATGTACAATGTACAACATTACTACATCTTCTATTATACACTGGTTTGGTCTTTTGCATATGTTTGTGTGCCTACACTTACATAAAAGTTGAACATTGTAAAGTTAACAAAGTAATTATACAAGCTTTATATTCATGTGTACACTGTACTGAGTTCCCAAACAACCCTTTTTAACGATGATCAACAAGATAGTATATGTCCACTAAGACTTAATGTCATTTTTATATTTTGGCTATAGTTCTTTTTAGTCCAGTTCAGTTCAATTGAATTGAATTGAATTTAGGGGATGAAGAAGAAACTGCGTCCATGCAAAGTAATACAATCCATCCATCCATCCACGACATACACACATACGACTGACACAACTGCTTACAATATGTATCGCCTTCTTGACTATGTTCAATGTTCAATGTTCAGTGTTCATTGTAAGTACAAATTGTTGAGGATTGAGGAGCATAAAGGAATTGTCAATTTTATTTGTTTCTCCTTTTCTTCTTCTTCTTCTCTCTTTCCCTTTTTCTTGTGTCACTGTGGACTGTGGATGCTCCTTCTCTCTTTCTCTACCTTTTTATCTGTCTCATGTATATTCTAACCGCAGATTTAAAACTATTTCAATTCATATAGCATATGACTGTATATGTGGAGTTGGATAGAGGCAATAAAATGGCAATAAAACCAAATAGTAAAAAACTATATGATGCAAATCAACTCATTCTTTTTGATGTTACATATCTTTGACTTGATACTTGAGTTGTTGTTGTTGGACAGTCAACAGTCAATATGGACGAATATTTAGATTGTGTAAATACCTCTTCTTGTTGTATTTTCTTTTTTTTGGTATTTAGTTTGAAAGTATGACTGTCTCTTATAATTTATACGCATGACATGCAGGATGCAAAATACAGCAAAGAGTCAAGAGTCAGTCTTCTTTGTGATTCATTGTCAATGGTCATACACCACATCAGCACCACTTGTCCATTTGTTTAACTCATAGTTTTATCTGGAATTCACAATTTACATGCCCCGTAATGTGTCATTGCCATGATATGCCATGTGAGCTGCCCTCCGTGCTCCACTATATATTGCTATCATTATGGCCACCTTTTAAAATTTTAAATGTCCATTGTACATGCATTAAATCCTGTACAACATCAAACATTGTACATTGGTCATAGAGGATAATAATAATTACTGAATTTGAATTTTCATCACTTGACGGCATTTCATTGAGTTGAGTTGAATTGGGTCTCATACGATATAGAAGATATAAGATAGATGAAACTGTATGAGGAAAAGATGAGTAAAATAAAGGAAATTTAATTCTGTTCCTTCTTCTTTCTCCGCCTCCTCTCTATTTTTGTCTATTTTATTTTATCCCACATATTTATGCTTATATTATTATTATATTTAAGAAAAAAAAAATGAAACTATGTATTAATAATATTAATAATAATAATAATCATATATGTACAATGTACAAAAATAATCTGTACTTGGGGGTTAAAAGTATTTTTTCAAAGAAATTTTCGTGAGAATATGGGATTTTCTATTTTCTAGTCTCTTTTTTCTTTCCCTGTGAGTGAGCTTTGACGTGAAGAATTTTGCCCTCAAAAACTCCATTTTTGTGCACAGAACTAAAAAAAAAAGAAGGAAGGAAGGAATAGAGAGAGAGTGTAGAGTTTAGATTGTTAAAATTGTGGAAAAGGCTGGATATACTGAAAACTGCTGGATGTGTAAACTGTGTATCATGACAATGTACGGTATAATATGGTACACGGCACAAACCAAACCAAACTACAGACATACACGTACAATTTTAAACTGTAAAAACTGACAGAGGGTCTTAAAATAAGGTGTCCGTTGTTGTTCTTACTCTGTCTAAGCTGAATACAATGTACTCAAACTATATATTATATTTTGTATATTGTGTTATTATTATTATTCTCCTTCTTTTACCTGGACAGAATATACCTACTTAATACATACTTACCCATGTATATAATACTCAATACTGCAACTGCACTTTGTACATGGCAGGGAATTATGTAGGTAGTTTAATTCTGCTTTATACATGTACACATGTATAACTTAAAATGTACACTATTACTATACAACTACTTACAATCTACAGGAAAAAACTCTGTAATAACTTTACCTGTTCAAAAATGCTTTGAATCTTTCAGTGGCACAAGAAGGTAAAAGATGAAAAGGCTTTCTTTCTTTTCCTCTGTCTTGGTTGGTTTTCTTTCAACACTGTAACAAGATTCAAGATTCTATAAGGGATAAAATGATGTAGAATACAGCATGTAATATGTAATATGTACTATATATGTCATATATGCGGACTTTAGATGTGCATAAGATATGTGTATTTATGTGTACAATGTTGAAAAAAGGAGGAGAAGTATAGAATAAGAAGACTTTCCATTTAATAGGGTCGCCGGTTTGCCGATAGAGTAGGTTTTAGATTTTAAAGCAAGTTTATCAGGGTAGCTCAAATTCCAAATCTTCAGTGTTCGACAAGGTACAATTATGTAGACAGACGGGTTGAACATAAAAACATATTTAGTAAAACATGAGTAAATATATGAAAGATAGTATACTGTACAATGTATTTCAAATATACCAAAGACTTTGGACGTTGAAGCATGGAGTATGGAATATGAAGGAATACTCATCTTCTCCTTACCCACCTGTAGAGTTTCAGTTTTTTCATTTTCGGGTTTCACTACTTCTCTCTCATCGTCTCATCCTCTCATCATCATCTTTTTCTTCCTTCTTTTTTCCTTGTGAAGAAAGTGTTTGCTGCTGAGAATTGATTTGAACCCCAAAGAGAGGATGAAAATGAAAATGAGGATGAGAATGAGCTATAGAATATATAAGAATTGTGTTGGAATAGAGAATGAGTGAGTGAGCAAGGAAGGAAGAAAAAAAAGAACAAGTGAGCGAGAAGAAACCAACCCAAAATAGCAGCAAATGTCATTACTTTTCCACTAATTAAATAATAAATCCATCAGACCTGAGATTATATATAGCGGTGCGGTAATTATTTTTTACCTTTATATTTATTAAATAGAATTAGCAACCGAGGCTTCTTCCCATTCCTCCACATTTATTATTATACACAATTTTGTTTCAAATTTCTCATCTAGAATATACTAGGACCTAAGCTACAGCTTACACATACATTGTTAGGGTGACGCTCATGTAATACACATAAAAATCATATATAATCTCATCAAAAATGTTGGTCGGCAAACCTTGGAGAGAAACGTCTTGGAGCCGGAAAAGTAGAATCTAGAACCTAGAGTCTAGAGTTCAAATCTATATAGATTGTAGATTGTATAGATTCCAAAGATTTTTAGTTACATTTGAGACATTTGAGAAAATAAGTAGATAATAGATCAAGTGAAGGATTTCTTTCAAAAATGGATATCGATGAAGTATCTGTAATCTGAATCTACATACTACACACTACATACATGTATTTCTATATAATATGTGTAATATATATTATATATATTATGCGTGTGTAGGACATTGGACTCCCTGTAGGGCATTTTTATATATCTGGTTATTGTTGTCTTTGAGCAATATTGCTTGCTGCTCATTGCCCTTGCATGTTTCTCCGGTTTATACATACATTAAAATACGCACATTTCTTTTATACAACGAGTATTAGTAGTAATAGAACTAGTAGTCGTAGAAGAAGAAGATATTGAAAGTCATAATACTTTTTACAAACATCACACATACCTTTGTATATTTATTCATGAAAATGTATAGTATGAATTTATTATATGATTATGATTATGATAGGTATACAGTATGTAGAGGAATGTTCAGTAGCGACAATGTCGTTAAGTAGCCAGTGTATATATATGAAAAGGATATTACCATTATTTTCATTGCGGGTAGAAATTTGTTGTATGTTTTTTCTCCTTCTCCTACCCATTCTGTCTGTCTCCCTCTCTTTTTACAGTCTTACTGTACTTGCTTGTATTTTCTTGAAAAAGTCAAAGTCGATGACTCTACACTGTACACTGTACAGTTTATACTTTGTACAATGTATACGGTGTACGGTCTATGTATGTGTATGTATATGTGTATAGTACACAGTTTGCTTTGAAGCAGTATCGAGAGTCAAGTGGAGTAAAAAGGCGTTTTTGTAGGATAATAAAATCTTAAAAACCTGTTTGACGTTGATTTACAGAATGATTTTATGCTTATTTTGATTTATCAAGTCACCAAAGTTTTTCTTTTAACTGAAAAGTAGTTATGGTTATTAAAAATTCTACACGCATGCATGCAGTTCATAGTTCCATGGTATCTGGTATATATTTGTCGGTATTTCTATGCTTATCTCTGTTTGTGTGTGTCTACCTGCCTGCCCCATGCATGTACATTTTTGATTTTGATTTTTCCATACAATGTGGAATATGTAAGTCTCTAGAAATATCCTTTGTGTCTTGTCTTGTGTTTTCTACACATATACAGCTACAGGCATCCGACGTACATACATACATTATATATTAGATACATTGCCGACCAGATTTCATTTCAACTCTTCTCATCTCATCTCTCTCTCCTTCTTTCTGTCTTTCTCTTTAATTTTGATAAAATACAAAAAAACAAGAGAGATATTTAATCGACAGAGTACATTTAGATATGTCAATTTTAATTTTATACAACATGATGTATGCAAGCCAGACAGGAAAAAAAGTTGAAAGAAAAAAAAACAAGAAGAAAAAGAATACATGGCACATTCAAGAGGAAAGGAATTCACATATGCAATTTTTTTAAACACATATGAGATATGAGATAAAAAATTGTATTAGAAAACATTATACAATTGTTGTCTAAACACTGTGTACATCTTTAATCTCTACATTCTACACTCTGCACATACATGTGTATAAAATTGAAATTGAGCCGAGGACGAGGAGGATGCCGCGGCAGAGTCCAGTTTGCACAGCACATTCATCTATCTATGTGTGTAATGTGTAATATGCACATGTATGGTATTTATCAAAAAGGAAAAGTGAAATATGTAAGAGTGTCGTAGTCGCCTTCTTTTTCTTCTTCTTCTTCTTCTGCTTCGTCTTTGTCCTTAGTCCTCAGTCCGGCGAAAGCAAATGCTATATGAATTATACATATCAACTTGTAGTAAACGGTTCATCTATACGCTGTAAGCTGTATACTGTATGGTGTAAAGTTTATAAGGCTTGATTTTATTGAAATAAATTACGGGACATCA
>JAQGBI010000153.1:0-26771 GCA_034698325.1 Sminthurinus elegans | reverse complement strand
AATAATAATAATGATTGTGATGGTAGGTTTTTGGGTGATGTTTATTAGTTTTGAGGTTTTTGTCAGCTCATGAACAGTGAATGGTGAACAGTATTTGTTCACAGAATGAGAAAAGTAAACTTGGCTTAAAGTAAAGTTGGCTTAGCTTCGTGTTATCATTGACTTGGCATGTCTACACTTGTCTCAGCCTGAGTCTGACTGTGACTGTGACGTTGGCTCTGACTTTGACTATTTCACCATTTCCCCTCTTTTCATTCTCCAGAGTTGTTTCCTCACGCGACACTATGTTCACTTCACATTCTCAATCTCTTGCACTTTTGACTGAGAAAGTAGACGAGCAGAGGAGACGAAAGGAGGATTATTGTGAATCTTACCCTACCGTAAAAGAACTGCATTCATTTTCACCACTTTGTGTCCTGTGCATATCAGAAACCTCAACTTATTTTCCTTGGGGAAAATTCAGTGTGTGCATTGACTTGGACTTTCTCATTTCTTGTTCCTTGTCTTTTATTTTATGAATCCATTTGCGAGCATCCCTATTCCTGGTTCACACAAGGGGACAAAATTACGAAACAAACTAAAGTAATAACTGGCCTTTGGATAAAACCTTCGTGGGTGCGGATATTCAAGTTGACTGCTTGGCTTGGCCTGGCCTGGCTTGGTTAGGTTTTATTTTTGATAGAGCTCAAGCTCAACCACAAGTAAAACATTCTTCGTCGTTCTTCTTCCTTCGCTCTGAGTGCAGAGTATATTTCTTGCCATGGGCAAAAGGCAATAATGGAATATTTTACGCACAATCTAAAAACAAGGGACTCACTCCAGAAAACTAATAAGCAAGAAGAAAATGCAATAATGGATACAGATACGTACAACATGTGTAGTGTGCATCTTGTGTGTGCATTTTTACTATGATGAAATGAAGAAAGCTAAAAAGAATGGGCTGATAAGCTGAAAAACCTAGGGTGAAAAGTAGAAGGATACCATTTACATTTTAGACAATTTTCAAAAAAAAGAAAAAGAAAGCCACAGTAAAATGATACACACACAAAATGTAAAATACAAAACAGTGCCAGTAAAAATTGAGCTGGACTGTAAACTGTAAATTGTAATATAATGACTTTGAGGAAATAAGGAAATGAATTGGTTTTTGCAAACTTGTATCTAAAACTTGCAATGTTCCACGTTCCCCACCCGGAGTTGAGCCCTCCATATCTTTTTTCTTCCTTTTCATCTTAGTTATTTTCAAAAGAAGGAAAAGTAAAATAGCTATTAAGAGACTCATCGACTTTACTCTTGGGCTCATTCTCATTCTCAATCTCACTCCAAACTCCAAAACTCCAAACTTGTATGAACAAAGTCACTCAACTTGCCTAAAAACTCTCTAGCAATGCAAGTGCAAGTTGAATGAGGCATTTTCATTACATTGTATCCCCTCCTTTGATATGCCATCAAATTTGCCTGGAAGGAATCTTGTTGTCTGTTTTCTACATAAAATAAAACTCCAATCCAACCTAAACTTTAAATACTCGAAGCTGCAATACTTTTTACGTGCACACTGAACTTGCGGAGCATCCTCAATTCAAGCCAATCCAAACCAAAATATATGTGTACGCATACATACTTGCACATCTAAAAGAAACGTATAAAAGCCCAAGGTATTGTTGGACTTGAAACGACTTGAAAAACCCAATTCCAACCACCAAACTGCAAATCCAGAACTGAAGAACTAGTGGACTTGAAAAAAAAACTCAAGATATATTGTTCAAAGTGGAAAATGGAAAGAATTGAAAGAGAGCCCACTTGAAATATCGTATAGACAGGAATCTTGTAAATCCGTGGTGTAATATATAGTGTACAATGTACAATGTACGTTGTACATGTAACATGTTACATATTTCTTTCTCTGTCTCGTTAAAAAGACTAAAACTATTGAAGAGGAGCAACAAAAGAGGAGGATGAAGATGAAAGAGAAGGAAAAGAAAACAGGGAAAAGTACAACTAGCGGGAAAGTGAATGATGATGATGATCATGATGATACTGTCTATACCAAAACAGACAGAGATGCACTGAAACGTATGTTGTGTATAGATCCAAGTGTGTGTACTTGTGTATTTTATTGAGATGGCTTGTAGGTCAGATAATGAAAATAGAAATAAAAGGCGGAGTTGGTTCTTAAAGTGTCTAATGGGGAAAGGAAAAAAAGAATGATGGTCATTGAAATGTAGAGACCAAAATATTGCAAGTAGAAAGAAAGAAAGAAGAAGAAGAAGGAATAGGGAGAAATAAAGACAGAGAGAGAAAGAAAGTTGGTTTTATTTGCTCTTTCACGTCCATGTCTCTCCATCTATCTCAGTGTGTCTCTGTGTATTTGGAGAGTGTCAGCAAACTACAGAACATAAGGATCATACAAACCGTACCAGAAAAAAACTAAGATTGAAAGCAGTGCAATGCAGTTCAGTTCAGTACATTTACAGTTCAGCTTGACTTGGACACTAAAGTAGGAGTATTAAGACACATGTTTGTGTATGTATCTGTTTTTTACAAACAGAATGAATGGCTGCATGCATAGTGTATAGATGTATTTGTATCTTCTTGAAAGGATAAAAAGTAGTAGCTACTAGAGAAAGTCCACACTTATTTATAGTCGAGGTTGGTTTTGGTTTGGTTTGGTTTAAGTCCGTTCTTTTTTCCCCTTCAGACCAATATAAAAAGAAGCATGTCCATACTTCCATATGTCTAAGATATATAAGATAGTGTACTTATTCTACATATGATAAAGGATAGTAAGATTCTTCTTCTTCTTAATGTCTCTTCACTTCACTTCAACTTTCTTGAAGTGAGACTCAAACTCTTCCTCAGTTTCAGATTCAGATTCGGATTCGAATTCAGCATCAGTATCAACATCAGCTTCAGTAGGGAAGAAAATTGAAGGGAAAAGAAGGGAGCATCCAACTCTTCTCCTTTCTTCTATTTCCAATACTTTACGTTTCCTTTCTTACTTTTACTTTTACTCTCTGTCCATCTCCTTTTGCTGCCTCCTGCCTGCCATACCATGCCATTGCTTTCTTTGAGTAAAGATAAAATGTTTGCTTTTCCTTCTTGTCCACGGAAACGGCAACGGCAACGGCGGAGGACATGAAATGTAGAGAAGTGGAAAAAAGGGAAAGGGGGAAAAGGGAAAGAGCAAGAGAGAAAGAGTGAAAGTAAAACTGAATGGATCAAAGTGAGGGTAAAGATTTTGGACTTTATGTGGTCCTCGTCTCCTTTCCTTTTTTCTCTTGGTTGGGTTTTTGGGTTCAGTTCCAGTCCAAACTCCAACTCTTGTAGCAACTTTGAGAATTTAAACATCTTTCCTGTCTCTTCCCTTTCACCTTCTCCCTTTTTGAAAAACTCACATTCAGAACTCAAACCCAAACCCAAACTCAAGACTCACAGTTTACTTTGTAAAACCAAATGTGTCATGTAAATGTGCTACCTTTTCATGGAGACCAAAGAGTCGTAGCATCGTAAACGGAACAAAGTACTACTGGGTATAAAGTGCATAAAGTAAGTTGCCATTTGCGAGACATGTATACATAAGTATATGTATGTGTGCACTTTGATATTGTAAAGAACTATGGACGATGCAGGATTCATGTGATTCTTTTTTGAAGAATCCTTGTGTTTTGTGTCTCTATTTTGTTTTCCATTTGTCCTCTTTGAATTCCCCTTTCCCTTTTATTTCCTTTGTAGCCACAGAGAAAATTGAATGGACTTTAAATAGCTTGAGTTGAGTAGCTATTCTGTCTCTTTGATATCAATGTCCATTGAAATTGGTATGGGCAGGGATTTTCAAAGGTAAATGCGTTTTCCTCCCTCAACTACGCCTACGTATCTTTTCATGACATAAGAGTCTTTGGATTCAAAACAAAATCTCAAATAGAATTCCACAAAGCAGAAACAAAAAAAACTCAAATCCCAACAGAGTAAAGTCTAATAAAACCATTTTTGACCTTTTATTTTTTAGTTTTTAAAACACTAAAAAACCTTGAAAATTTGAACTACAGAGCGCCACTGCTAGAAGAGAATTTTAAAAGCTCATTTTAACGATGTGCAGAAAATAGATGACAAAATATCCACAATTTTGCAAATAGTTTGTGGCTTGTACGTGGGGGTTAAATACATTGAATGCTCAATGTGGCAGAACGGCTTGTTAGAGTTTAGTTAATGATGTTTCCGCTCAAGCATGAACAAATGCACATGTGTAAAAATGGGTTGGTCTAGAAACTGAAATTGTCATTTTTAGAGACATCTCACTATTATGAATCATCTCCAAGACAAGTACTGAGAATTGGAGAAAGGAGTCAAAGCCACGATAAACCCAACGTTTGAATTTAGACAAAGAACAAAAAGTAAGCTGAAACTGTGAACAAGGGGAAAACAATGGTAAATTGTTGTTAAGGATTGTTCAAAGCCTGACTGAGAGTATGAAATTGAGTCAAGTGTATTACTCATCAAGTACAAGTAACAATGACATCAGAATGAGTGCAAAATTATTTTTACCCATTGTTTCTAGATATAATTTGAACATGACAAATACTATGCAAATCTATGGTTTTCAACACATTGTACAATTTTCATATGGATAGTTTGCACCACATAAATAAACCAACTGCTTGCAATTTGCTTGAATGAATCACAAGTCAGACAAGAGAGGAGCTTGGACTTTGGACTTTGAAATTGGAGTTTGGTGCTACTGGTTTTTGCTCAATCTCGGCTCGGCTCTGGTTTGTCTATTATCTATTACTAATGTAAAATCCATGCAGGGCGCTTCTTCTTCCATCTCCCACATTGAAGACTCAAGTATCTAATATTAAATAGTATTCGCAAGAGACATGTACGACCAACGACCAACTACCATCATCTAAAGAATCATAACAAACACTTATACACAAAACATGAACTATAACTATATCTGTTTATAATTTAGAATCTCAACTTCACAAGTAGATTCATCTTTCTAATCCCCTGACTTTTATTGTGTGTGTTGGGTGGAAATGAAAGATGATAAATGAAAATAGCAAATTACTCTGAACATTAAAGTTTCCGTCCTCTCTTCGTCCAACTCGAATTAGAAGTCCAACTCGAAAATTTCCAAGGAGTACACCAAAGACCAAAAAAGTAACTACTCACTACTCACCATTCATACACTATACATTATACATTGTGTAAATGTATACTGCAAGTATTTATGGTGTATGCATAAATTGTGAATTGTGAATATAAATGAGAGACAGAATGAGAATGAGAATGAGAATGAGAATGAGAATGAGATGTACATGGAATATGAAATGGAGCCCTCTGGCATTTTGATTAAGTTGGCAGCCTAATTGTGTTATAGGATAATAATTACGAGGTAGCGAACAGCAAAATGAGCTTAACTGAATTCCAACTTCTTCTCCATCCTCATCTTGTTCATCTGATGCTTTATCATTCCAAACCTTTTTGCCTTTCAAGCCTCTTGATTCTTGATTCTTGGTTCTTGATTCAAAAGATGACTGTACGTATGCCGATGACGAAGTGGATGCCGACCCGAGGAATGAACAAACCAATCTACAACGACATAAGTATCAAAAGTTTTCTTTATGTGTGTATCCAGTATCTTGAGCCTAGATTTAAGATATACTGACAAAGTTTACACAGTAGTATCCATTTATACACATATTACATGTATTACGCTTGATAGAAGCGGAGATATGAATCAAAAGAAGATAATACTTTGTATAGAGACAAAAGACTGGAGTAAGGCAAGAGGCATGATGATGATGATGATGACGTGACGTTGTAATTTGCATGACAACGCGAAAAATTACTTTATTGTATTGTACCGAGTAATTAGAAACAAAATACAAAGTACAAAATACGCATTTGTAATGTTTTCATCTCATCCTCTCCATCTTTTTCACACCATTGAAATAACTGAGAGAATTATTATTATTATTTTATTCAACTTTATTCAACTTAGAGTTACTCCATTATACATTTGTTTTCACCAAATTGAAAGCTGAGGCTGGTGTACTTTATACGAGTTTTAGTAGCAATTTCTGTTGTTACTTTAGAACTCTCTCCAATTTTCAATTTCAGATATTTTTGTACTTGTTTTGTTTACGTAGTTATATTTCGTACCTCATAAAGCTCAACATTCAACAATCCTCAATAAAAAATCTTTGGCTTGGATTGACTTGGCTTGAATCTTGAGTCGGGACATGAAGACAAAAAAACAAGGCTTGGTATGATATTAATACTGCATAACGAGCGTAGTTGGATTGAGTTTGGAATAAAACACAAGACACAAATGCTTAAAGTGTGTAAATCTCAGTCAGATTCCAAATTCAAAGCTCACCGAATTACTCATTGATTAAGGCATATTTAAAATTGAAAGGAGTGCCATTGTTTGAGAATGTGCCTCGAGTAGTTCTCTCCTTGGGAGGATTTAGATAAACTCACATTCAAAGCTAGAGTCAGATTCAAAGTCAAAGTCTGCCACATCAGTTATAAATCAATCTACTTACTCCCAAACTTTGATATTGGCGTCAGCCAAAATCAAATGAGAATCAAAATGAAAAGGAAAATTCACTGGACAACTACAAATGGGAATCATGTACTTAATTCTTAATTTTCATGTGCATGTAAATATACGTACACATGAGAAGGATAAAATCATCGTTCAATGACTGTGCAATTTTCAAAACCTTCATCGACTATCAATACGCACGCTGATTAAAAATGCCTTTAGACTTGAGATCCTTCATGTTTGATGCAGTAAAAAAGTGCATCATCAAAAGAACCAAACTACACAAAAAATGCCGTGTACAACTCTATCGATAAGTTTCGTTATATTTACAGGTGTACAAATTGCTGGTTGCTGGTACTGTAAAAGTTTTGGAATTACTCTTTATTGTAGCAATTTTTTGAACTACTGTTCAAAACACTTGAGAAAAACATTGAAATTTGAATTGAACATCAAATCATATATATTTTCATTCAATGGTAAAAATAGTCAATACTGAATATTCAGTAGTCACTTATCATATTGTTGTTTCATGGACGAGCTACAAAATGAAATGAAAACAGATCGTGCTCTCGTTTTATTTTTCTTCAGGTTTTTTAGTCTCTATGATTTCATCCATAAAAAGAGTAAGTGGTACATGAAATTCCATCGTGATTCCTTATAGTTTATTAAAAGCAATTTACTTGCATCCCTCAAAATTCCAAACTCAGAAATCATGCTGCATGTAAAAAATGGATAACTAAGGTCGATCTGTACCAGCACTTCTTTAGGTATTTTATATGAGATTATGAGATCAGAAAATTTGAAACATTTATCCATTGATGGAATTTGGATTGGATTTTACAGATCATGTATTTTTTGCCCTTTTTTACGGTTCAAGGAGATGAAAAGATGAAAACCCTCAGCCATACCAAGTGCAGTGAAAACAAATGTAAATAGACGCCTTTGTTTTCCCAATTTATACATACAAATACAAGAGTTTACAAACATGCAAACAAGTATGTGGCTTGAATTGAGGTGTTTATAAAACTGGTAGAGGTATCAAGGTGCATGTAATTTTATTGAAAGTCCAAACTCCAAAATCCAACAAACTGTATGAAAATGTGTTCAGTGTTCACTACTCATTCATTCATTCATTCATTTTCGTTCATTCGTTTATTCGTTCATTCATTAGGCGGGCGCGTTAGGCGTGGACGTTCTCCTCATAAATATTCATAAATTCCGTGTAATCAGGAGTAAATGTGCCGAACATTGAAAAACCTCGTTTCTGCAAATATTTGCATACTCTTCTCTCTCCTCTGCTCTGCTCCCTGGTCCTGCTCATTGCTCATTGCATTGCATTGTTCTAGTTGATGGTGTGGTTGAACAGCAGAAAACAGAAAATACAACCTGCGTTGCATAATCTCAGAGTTCACAATACGTAACTCGCTATGTACATTTGTATGTACATAAGCAAACAACAAATAAAACTCTTATGCTTGTGTAGGGAATGAGAACTAAAATTCCGAATTCCCAATAAAAACTATATTGGCCGAATTTTGAGAATGCACGGATTACAAACTTACATGAAATTTCTGTACAAAAAACAGAAACGTTGTGAAAAGCGGAGCAGATTTACTGAACATGTTTATTGCTCATTGTTTTTCTCCTCAATTCTAACTTTTACCTTGTATTAATATTAATATCGGTTTGAGGTTGGGGGCAACACCAGCAGCTTTTCGGTCGCTATTGCTGCTGCAGTTGTTGTCTAAAGCTTGTGTATGGATACAAAATTATCAAAACTCAAACCAATGAAGCGTGGACCATTTTCTACACTCAATTTGGTTTGGATTTATGAACTACGTGGGGACATTATTTAAATGTAGGGACAGGGACAAGGACGCTGCAGCAACCGGCTCAAGTGTATTCGTTTGTGAAAGTACTTGTACTTGTGTTTGTATTTGTGTGTGTATTTGTATTTGTATTTATAATTGTACATATTCGTACATAATTTACGGTACTAATACCCACACTTTTTGGTCACAACTGTGCAAATGTTGCACCATTCCTCTCAAAATTTATACACTAGACATCTTTTGAATTTTAATTGGAATTAAAAGCCACCAAATTTGACCATAAACTGTAATTAAATAACCAGCCTTGTCAAAAGTTTCCTCCTGTATTTCATACGTTCATAATTTGTTAATGCTTTTGATTGTGAGGGAAAACTAAATAAAATCGGAATCAAACCAAACCAAACCAAAGCAGGCCAGAGCTTGTACAAGCACAAAGTTTCAAATTGTGTGGAAACTTTAGATTGTATATATTATTAAGTATCAAGTTTTGGTTACACTGTTTACTGTTTAGTACATAAAATGATGATAAAATAGAAGGTAGAAGAACGTTGGCTGGAGTCAATTATTTACTACAATCTGTGTACAATTTACAGCATAAAACGTTTCAAGGTTTCTTGGTTGATTTACGATTTTATTGATTTTACTTTGAGTTTTAAGTATTCAGTATTCAGTACCTGTTCTAATGATATTGATCCTGAATCCTGGTGCTGATGCTGGTGATGATGACCATTTAAAATAGTTGGATTATTTAAACTTGACCAAAGTTGCATCTGGAATCTCACAATATTTTTCATGGCATCTCTTTGCCATTGTCATTGTTTTCCCCTCTGATCATAATATCATTATTTTCCTAAACAATGATAAAATGTTATAGCATTCTGGACCAATTTTGGATGATTCATGGAGATAACCTCATTCCAAAACTTTATCGTCACACAAATGTACCAGAGTCTCCAAAGCATATGGAAATATATCGATTGAATCTACATCTAGTTCATTGTGTAGGTAGAAGACGAAGAAGAGAAATACCACGAGAAGGAAAATTCCCCGGCTCCTTCTTCTTCTTCTTGTTTTTCTTCTTCTCCGTGGTGGTGGTGGATGGAGGAAATAAATTTAAAATTTAACTTTGACGCATTTTGGTTATCGACTGAAAGGTCTGCTCATTATCAAACGATGCGATGGCGATGGTGAATCGATAAAAGAAGAAAGAAGGAACCAAATAAAGCAAGAAAGGCCGGGAAAGAAAGGGGAAGAGGAAGGAGGACGTGAACCAAGAAATTTTGAAGAGAGTTGTGAGTTGTGGTGTACATGTACAATATACACACATGCAGTAGAATGTAGATTGTACAATGCATACTTAGTACATGGTAAAGATTCAACTTGAGCAGAGTTCTCTCTATTCAAGAGATGAAGAGAGGGATGTGAAGTGGATTTGAAGAGACTCTAGAATCTAGACTCTAGACGAGAGGAGAGATTGAGAAAGACACTGGATCGGAACAATAGAGCCAATTAATAGGAAAGGAAAAGAAGAATAGCTCAAATTCGGTTTTTGGATGGTTGTTGCAGAAGCAAAAGCAAAAGCACTAGGCACTAGTAAAGGCAGTAGCTTTCAACAAGATAATGTGGCTATAGTTGTGGCTCATTCGTGGTTCTTAGACATCTACACATGCAGACGGAAGAAAGGATGAGGATGGGATTTAAATATGCATACATGCATACATTATGGCATGTGATTGGAGAACACTGAATGGATTTAGGACAGAAAATTGAAGAGAGTGAATCTTCTTCCTCTTCCTCTTTATCATCATCATTGTAGTCCTTGGCATTGTACTGTATTGTATTGTGTTGCATTGTTAGAAACAGAATTTGGGGTAAACCGAAGAACACCGACCACGGAAAAGCGACTACATACACTGTTCATATACTGCATGAATCGGAGTGAGTTGTCTCTTTTTCGTAGAAACACAAAGATGCATGCAATTTACTTGGACACGTGCACATAAATTTCTGGATACCGGATTTCTGGAATTTTCTACGTACTCTCCTTGTTCCTTTTTCAACACCTTGATACAAATATGAAAGAGACATGTAGGTTTTTCCGTGAAATTGAGAAAATGTAAAACTGAAAGAACCAATTTAAACTTTTGTTTTATGGAGGCTAGAGTGAGAATTTTACTTCCAATTTAAAGAGTTTTAAATTGCATTCTACGATTCTACGATGTGGATTTTGCATCAGTGTATTTTTCCTAGTATTTATAATCAGGATTTGATGATTAAGCGCCGGCAAGGGTGAATTGGTTTTTTGTTCTTCTTGTCTTCTGCGTACAGAAATATCTACTTTTTATATCAGTATGGGTTGTTTTCTTGTACAAGATTGGTGCCGTAATTATAACCACTTTGGCTGCAGTTTTTGATTTTTGATATTTAGTTTTTGATGGAATGAAATGGACAACTTAGTTCATTGTAGGAAAATAAAAATGGCTATATATTATTCACAATGTTAGAATATCAAGTATCAAATTTCAAAGAGTCATATCGGTAGGGAAATCTGTCGACGGCTTGTTTTAGTGTAGTTAAGGGTTAAGGCAAGCTGTACACTGTACACTGTATAATGTACAATGGGGAAAATATAAAAGTGGAAAACATAATACGACATAATCGCTACACCCCTTCGTTTACTCCGTCGTCTCCATCCTATAATTTTCTTTTTTTTCTCGATAGACATGCTGATATACAGCTGTAACGTACATGTGAATTTTTTTATTTTCAAACTAAATAAATGTACAATGTTTGTTTGAGAATTTTCCAGCCGTTCCATTTCCATTTCCATTTAATTTTCACCTGGATTGTGGATTGTGTGGATTGAGTATTTGAGAAAAGAGTACGAAATTCATAAAGTTGGTAAGGTAATTCACGTCAAATCGCCCTACTCATCGTCTCCATTTAATTACTTAATTTCCCTCAATTTAGACAAATCAGTATTAAAGTTTTCAAGGTGGAGAAAATCCAAATAACATTCTCACGTTCTTGGCTTTCATTATAAATATCATAGTAGAAGTTTGACTTTGACAAGCATGCCTTGTTCTCTTCTCTCTTCACTCTACTAACAATACAAGAATACTACAGTACTACAGCATAGATTGGTATTGTGATAACACTTTAGTAAATGGTAAATATAAATGGAAGACGCAAGAAAGTATCAAGATGAACGATAGTTTATAAAAGTTGAAAAGCTAAAATTATGAGAATTTCATGTTCCTGGCTGCTTAGCTAAACTACAAAGTCTCAGAAGAAGTTGTTCAACTCTGGCGCTCATTTTTTTTTACATATAAATATGCAACAGTGACTCAAATTTAAATCCCCTTCGTTTACTTGACTCAAAATTTTGGCTGTTTCCCGTGATTTAAAATTATTCAATTACAAGGCTGATCATGATTCAGTATTCATTATTCAATAAAATAGGAAATATTGAAGAAAAATGATTGCGATTATATTTTGGTACAGGAATTTTGCAGGTTTATACACAAAAAAAGATAGAATGTAGACTTTTTATTTTTACATTTCTTTTTTCTGGGCTTTATTTTTGTGCATTGCCATGGCAAATTTCGTGCGTTTGCACATTTTTTGGATTTTTGACCAGATGTCTTCTCTAGTGTCCTTCGTAATACATTATACACGCATTCATACATACGGGAATTCTACGTAAAGATTGTAGCTGGAATTCATGGAGCTGGAAAAGTTGGCTAGTGGTTGTTTGGTTGGAAAAAGATTGAAAATCGGATTCCGTTCCACGTATGAAACATGTTTGGAGTTTGGAGTTTGGACCAAATCAAAAGTATGATAAGAAATATAGAATAAAGAACAGCACGCGTGTGTCTGTGTTCTGTGTATGTTAGATTGCACAGACTGGGCCAAATAGTTGGAAAGGAGACCAAAATTGGGAACTGGGAAAATGAAATGGAGAGGTTGGAGATGAAGATAAGGCATATGAGAATTGAGAAAATCCAAGTTCACGCGTGTTTTGACCATCATGCGATCCTCGCTCCTGATTACCAGATTATGATACGAACTACGAAATACAAAATACAAAACATGTTCCATGTTCCTCTATCTCTGTACATATTTCGACATGGAAAAAATCCAATCCAATCCGATCCAAACCAAGACGAAGCAGTACTCACTACAGAATTTCAATCCAATTCAATTCAATGGCGCGTGTGGTGTATTCTGGGTACAAACATGCTACATGTGTATATGATTTGTCTTCTTTTTGTTATTTGTTCTGTATTCTGTGTACTGCAGAATTTTGCAACATGCGGATGGATGATCCGATCTGATCTGATCTCTCATCTCTAATATCTTTGCTAGCAATCCCAATGGCACAAGGAAAAGGAAAAGCAATAGCAATAGTAAGCTACAACTTTGAACTGCAATCCAACAACCAAAGACCAACAGCCAAGGTTCGTTCTATTGACACAGGAAATACGAAATACTGATATCAGAGCTCAGGCAAGCAGGGAAGCAAACAAATACAAATAGGAGCACAAGCAGATGTACAATATAGAAAAACTAGATGAAAAGGATAAAAAATAGGGTCATATTCCTTAGTTTACAAGAACATACAACATACAAGTTCACTTACTCACACTGCGAGAAAAAAATAGAGGGATACAGAAAAAAAAGAGGGAAAAGGACTCTCCATCTTTTATCTTGAGTAGCCAATAGCAATGTCCGTGTTTAAGCAACAGCTTCTTTTCTAATACTCACTAATGGATCAACCATGGACCAGAACCATCGCCTAGTCATGAACATGGACATTGGACATGAAGGGGACGGCAAGAGGAAAAAAAGCACACTGCAAAAAATATCATTTATTTCTTTTTTTTCATAGAGGGAAAAACTACTGCTGTTGATTTTGTTTCCGAATTTCTCGAGAAAAATAGTATTTTGCTTCCTTTTTTCAAAAGAATACGGAGGATCAATATGCATAAAAATTGTACAGTTTTCATGCATGCGTTGATGCAAAATCTTTTATACTAGTAAAAGAAGAAAACAAGAAAACTTACGCTCTGATTTAGTCTGCAATTGCATTAAAGATTTTAGTTGTATTTAATTGTGATTGAGCATAATGAAAATTATTAAACAGCCAAGTAACAAGTAAACAATGACAACAATGTTTTAAGATTTATTGAAAGTAACGAGAAGTGTCACGACTTGATCCACAATGAACCCAAAATAAATGAGAATTGACATTCGTTCCAAAGTATGAAATTTTCCAACTTGAATCCCAACATTTTTGATCCCTCGAAGCTGCATTTGAATTTCCTGCCGTTGAGCTCCTCTTCCAATTTTCCCGGCAGTCAGTAGAGCAAGCCTCTTGACATCCTTGACACAGTCCGTCACCTTTGACCCTTTCCCATACATTATGGTGTAAAAGATGTTGAGGTTGAAGGCAATATAAAAACAGACGGCGGAGAGGAAGGGATGAATGTGAAAATTACGAATGGTAAAACCGTAGAAAGCGATGGAAGCGACCAAACTCGTCACTTTGAAGACAAAGAGGCTCATATGATAACAGCGATTATACAACTCAACTAAAAGGACCAATTCCCTAAATTCTCTTATAGTCCTTTGAAATTTAGTCATATTTATGAATTCCAGTGTCATCAAATTCCTAGACAAAACGAAACAGAGCAGAAATGACGCATTTTCAATAAAATTCTCATCGTAAATAATAATACCAAACTGTACCTCAATCCACCTTTCATCTCATCAGCCATGAGCTCCACCATCTCAAAGAAACCAAGGGGTATGAGTGTAGATAGAATTATGTTGGACCAAGAGAAATTAAGCAGGTAGATTTCGAGGATAAAAAGAGTAGAAAAACTCAAAAAGTTTTGAAAGTCTGAAGGGAGAGAAAAATAGAAAAACTGAATCCGATTTGGGTCCATAAGCAATATAATAATAATCAATGCTTCTCCTCCAAGTATTGCAAAGGGACAGAAAAGGGAGAAGCATTCATGAAGGTTGTAGTGAAAGCCTCTGGAAAACAGAGGTCGCGGTGACTTTTCTCTCAATGTCACAGCTTGACCTGGGCTGGCGGCTGAATTTGAATTTGACCCAGCACCTTTAAAACAATTGTGTTCAAATTGTGTCAATCAAGAATCACATGAAATTTCTTTTAATAATTAAAAATAACACAAAATGAAATGTCAAATTTACACACCTTGTTTTTTCTTGTCTTTTGTGTTGCCCTTTTCCTTATCTTTTATCGTGTCTTCTTTGTTGTCTCTTTTCTTGTCCTCTTTGTTGTCAGTTTTCTTGTCTCCCTTTTGAGACCTGTTGTGGTAACCATACACATGATTTGCAATGATGAGAAATTCTTGTACATTTTTGAAGAGAATGCTCCAGATCCAGTAAAGGCCAGAGGAGGTAAATAAAGTAACTGTGAAATGAATGATGAAATGGTTTAGTATAAAATATTTCTTCTGCTTAAATGATTGAAACAACCTAGCCGCCATGTAGGTACAGTGGAAAAATGAAAACAGGAACGTCGTTTTCCAAACTATTACTCGCCATCTTGGATTTTCAGGCTTTTTCTCCAACTGAATTTGACTTTGGTTTGTGATGAAACCATCAGCACCACTGATTCTTAAAGGAGCAATATTCCACTTACAAAGATAGGAAATGACTTTAAAATTCACTGCATTTTCCTCTGTCGTTAACATTTTCACCTTTTTCAACCCTTTTCAAAGTTTTCTGTCTTCACTAAAAAAGGTTTTGGAAGCCTGAACTTTGTTCAGCTCTCTTCTGCTTTACACAGCCGACTATTTTTAAAACTCTACTAGGCATTTTGCTGGACAACCCAAATTAATATTTGACAAGAAAAAGAGCCAGGAATGTTAACTGGTTAAGGTAAATAAAATCCCTCAATTCAATTTACTGTGTCAATCCTGTCATTTGATATTTTAAATTTAAAAAATCAATAAAGAATTCAATATTTATTTTGTATTTTGCGTTTCAAATGTAAAATAAAGCTATCAAAAAATAAATGAAAATAAAAGATTTGATTGGATTTTGCTCACAGTTGAATTCTACAAAAACAAAAATTTGACATCTTGACAGTTTAATTTTTACTATCAATGACAATTTAATTGACACTTTAATTGAATTGTTTACATTTTGACAATCAGTATCAACCCTTTTTGTACAGTAGCAGCGGTTGCTAATATTTTTGCACATTTTGTATTGAGAAATTTTGGGAACCTTGAAATAAAAGGCGTGGACTTTTCTCCATAAACGTACTTATTTTCTCAAACCACTGTGAAAACTGGGAAAGAAGAATTTCATTTTACTTCCTTTTGTGAGCTTTCCCTTTTCTCCTTTCCGCGTTTGTCTATCTTTATCGATTTTGTGGGTTACCATGTACATTGTACAAAGTTGAGTGTTGAGGTTCTCTTGTATTTGTATTTCCATCTTTTGTATGGTATAAAATATACAAGTTTTATGAAGCCGAAGGAAACCGCTTAATGATGTGAGATAAAATGTGATTTCACATGTATGAAAATCTGAGGAATGAAGAAGGAAGAATCCGAGGTTTTTGTGGAATTTCGTTTGGTATTTTGAGAGGAGCTTCTCAGCACATCACAGCATTCCAGCATTAGCATTTTTTCTCCATCTAAAAATCCTGTACATTGTACACGACTTTGTCAATACTTATTTGTGGATACATCTATGCCTGCGTCTATATGCTTAGGATTCAGATTAAGGACATTTACCTTTTTCTCCAGAGATGTACAAAGATTATAGGATGAAAACAATTTTGTCCTCCTCCTCATGTGTAGTGCACTGTATTCATAACCTTATACAGATCTTATATATAATAATGGTGGTAGACATAAAAAAGTACGGGTACATGTTGGATTCATTATTATTTCTTGTATATCATTATTATCATTATTATTGGAATTATACCTAGGTGTGCATGTGACGAAGGCTGAATATAAAATACAAAATACAGCTCCGAGGAGGAGGAAGCGGATGTAAAAAATTCCATGTAGACATGTGAATATGTATGTATAATGTATAATGTACATAAGATGTGTACGGCTGTGTTTTATACATCTCAAGTGTGTGTATGTGGTAAAGTGCACCAAAATTGTGGTAGGTTGACGTTCTAGGCTCAAGTGGAGCGGAACATTGTAAGGGCGAATGGAAGAGGAAGAAAGAGGACAGAATGAGAAAAGAGAGCTTGAGAAAGAAAGAAAGAAAGGAGAGAGAAAGAGAGAAAGGAGGACGTGGATGAAATGATGAAAATTTCCGGCAGCAATTTCTGTTGAAAGATGCAAAATGCCAGTTCCAGTTCTAGCTCTGGTTCTGGTTTTGGTTCTATGTAGCTTCATCTTCAGAATTCTACTCAAAACCCTGGCACATATAAATACATTGTACCCAGCCAGCCTTTCCAAAAGAATGGAGAAATGAGTGGAGGGAAAAAACTTGGTTAATTTTTAGCTTAAATTCATATTCTGAATAAGATGGAGCCTTTGGGCTTAAATTAAATGGAATTTTTTTCTCTCTTTCTTCTCTCCTTCTTTTTTTCCATTCAGGTTTTTACTCTACTCCTCTTTTATACTCTCTACATTTTTTGAATTTTGGATTCTACATCCTGGATTTTGGATTGTGGATGTTGAACTCTGAAGGAACATGTCAGGACATGAAGTAAAAGTTAACTAGCTGTACAGTACAGATTCATTTTCCTTGGTTCAGGTTTTCATCCCTACTCCCTACTCCATACAAAATACGTGTATATTATGATGATCTCTCTCTTTCTCCATCTCTTTTTTTCTCAAAAAAATCTACATGTTTCTCTTCTGCGCGACAGATTGGAAAATGTCAGAGAAAAAAATGAGAGTATCTATACAATTTACAATCTACTATCTACAATGTACAATGTACAAGGTACAAGCAAGTCATCAAATCAAGTTAGTCAGAGTTAAGTCAAGAGTGATGAGACGTGCCGTTACATTTATTTTTGCACAAAAATTTCCAAGCAAGAGGAATCATGCCAATGTAAAATATACAATGCACAGGTTTTACTATGAAATCAGGTGGATAATTTGATCATGGTATGATTTTAGAGTGCATTGTGTTGTCATCACTACATCAGCATCAGCATCAGCTTCATCAGTATCAAATGTGCATGCACACATGATGATAGAGAATAGAGAATAGAAATGACGGTAATAGGATGGCGTTTGTCTTTGACTTGGCCTAGTTTCTTTTAGATTCTTATCCTTTAACTTTAAAGTACAGGACATCATTCACACATTTCCAGTTCCATATTAACTCAAGTTTTTCTTAAGAGATCATCCTCTAAGGCTTCATTTGGGATAAATCATGCATGTGCAATGTCTTGTGTCTTGTGTCTTATCTATGATATCATGTGTGAAATGTGATAGGTACTACAAATACGTATATATTATTTCATGTATTCATGTATACTTCCATTTGGAAGTTGGATCGGAGTGGTAGAAAATGTGATTTTTCCTTCTGGTGAATATGAACTAGCAAGAAAGCTGTAAACTGTACACTGTACAAAAGCAGGAGGAAGAGGAAGAAATGTCAGAAAGATGCATGAGTGTCAGCTTGGAAGATATTTCTCTCTGGACAGAAACCAAGACCAAAGACCAAAAGCCTCCAGTTGAATTGATGACGATATATGTAAGATGTAACCTTTGTATATTACACATTGCATACCCCACAGTTATGAAACAATATGTATCTACATTGTTCATACACTTGAAATTTTCATCTTCATCCTTAACTTCATCTTTTTTCGCTATAGGTCTACATTATTTTTCTGGTTCTTCATCTTTTTCATCCCGTGTACATCGTACATATAATATGTATAATATTGAGACTAGAGACAGAAAGAGGCTTATGCAGGCAGTTAGAATAAAAAGCTGGATTCGAGATTCTGGATTCTGGATTCAGTTCAGTTGAATGTGAAATGAGGTCTTATCTGGAGCATATCTCTTATTCTTGTTCCACACTGCATGCTTTCGCCTTTCTAGATTCTAGATTGTGGATCTAGATATTATTATTCTTCTCTTTCTGCTCCCGTGAAAGGAGACAGACGTAGATTCATACAGGCCAAGACAGAGATTTAGCAGAGAATACATGAATGTACTGCGGAAGCGGAGGAACTGGCGGGAAGGTTTCTTACTCCCAACTTCTCACTCCTACATAAAGTTACCGGGTTTGTCAGGTCGAGAGGAGCTTCAAGACAATGACTTGTACGTTGTACGTTCTTCTACTTGTACTGCTTTTAATACTACACTTTTTACAAGAGACAGAGAGAAACCAACGCACATAAAATAGCCATGGATGTACATGAATTCATTCAGTGTTTGCAGTTTGTAGATAGAATAGATACTTGCTGCTCCAGGTTCATATAAATATGTAAAATGTAAAGAAAAAAAAAGAGAAAAGGGAAAAGATGCATGTGATGCTTTCTTCATTCTCAATTTCATTTGGTGCGACTTTACTCATGACCTGGTGTCACATATTTTACAGAATAGTCACCATGTTATTCTATAGCAGTCCTCCCATCATTTATTATCATAACGCACACTTACGCGACATGTTGAATTGAAGTGAGCCCTCGCGCTTCTCTTCTCCTTCTTCTTCTTTTATTTGGTTCTCCCTTGTGAGCTTCCGTCCTCTCTCCTTGTATTCTTTTCCACGGTTATACCAAATATCAAGTATAAGGATATTTTGTATTGTAGAAGCAGCAACAGAAGGAGAAGAAGTCGTTCATCAAAAATTCTTACGCGCCTTCCCTCTCCTCGTTTCCTCTCCAGTTTCATCTCCCTCCGTGTTTTATGTAGTCAGTACATCGTACATGGTAGACAGGGAGAAGTTTAGAAAATTGTATTGCATTTTTATGTACGTGGATGTACATAAAAACTTCCCCTGTTGCTGCCTCGCTCCTTCTCATCTTTGTTCCTGTCGTCTTGATCTTGGTCTTGGTCTTCATTCTCTCTCTCTTTCATCTTCATCTTTATCCATATTCCAGTTTCTAGTTTCCAGTTTCCAGTTTTCCAGAGCCAGATGAAGACAGATAAACTCTGCTCATGATACTAGAATATATATTGTAATGTAGGAATGATGTGATATTTTACGGTATTTCGTATCGGTTTCCTCTCTCTCGTACATGTAGCACAGATTCTAGATTCTAGAGTGTAGATTGTAGATATTAGATGTATCCATGTGTCAAATCATCCATAATCTATTTATATAGATCAACTTGAATCTAAATCTGGGAGACAACTTTATTATTCAAAAGTAATGAATATCCTTTTCAATTTTGGCACGACATGACAAAAAAAGTGCATACATATTTTTATATAATATTGTATTTTCATATTCTTTTATATATTTTACTGTGTAAACTGAAACAGTTTCTCATTTTTGAATCCAAGCGCCTTGACTTATGACTATTTTAAAAAAAAAAATACAAGATTTAATATTGTACACTGTAGTAAATATTTAGTCGACAACCTTTTTCTTGCAAACTGACGACTTGGAAACAAATCCTGCTGCTTCCAGAATTTCTTGTTCCACGTCTTTAAAAAATGCAATATCAATATCTGACCTCAGCATGCCATGCCAAACGTTCCAGACTCCAGACTCCAGACGCTAGAGTACAGACACAAGGGTGAATGTAAACTGTAAACTTAAATATATTGTGTTTAATATTCTTGGGTGCGTAGGGGAAAAAACTGTTTTGTTTTTCCCTCAGTGAATATTAATGATGTTGAAGGAGATAATTCTTTTTCGAATATAGAATGTAAAACAGCTAGGCTATTGATATTTTGTGTGGAACCATTTGCCCTGCTTTCCCAGCCTCAGTCTCAGTCGTGTGGAAGCAGAAGGAGGAGAAAGAAGAAGAAAGAAGGAGGAAGGAAACAAGCAACGTCGTGTCTTTTGTATTGACGCCCCACTCTTTCTGCTTCTTGTTTGCTGCCTTTGTATTTTGTGTATTGTGTAAGTGTACAAATTCAAAGATTGAGTTGAGGAAAATCGATATGAGGAATTATAGGAACAATGCACATTGTACATATTAATGCGCCACACTCCACACTCCGCTCGAGAGGGATATAAATATTGTTTGAAACCTCATGCTTCTATTTCAACGCTCAGTGATGATAATATATACGTGACGCAATACACAGTACAATACAATGCATTGGATGAAGTGGATTTCTCATACATGACATTACATTGAGTGGAAAAAGAAGGAAAAAACTAAAACAGGGCAAGACAAAGAAAGAAGAAGAAGAAGGGTGTTTTTAAAAGAAAAGTGAAATAATTAGACGACAGTTTGGCAAAGCACATTTTTCAGTGTCGCTCAGACTTACAGCGTGAGTAATGATCCTCTAATGGTTCCTGATTCTCTTTCTCTCTGAACGCCCCCGACAACCAAACCAAAGGCTACGAATACGGATACGGATTTGAGAGATACAACTAGAGACACACATAGAGAGACAGAAAAAAGAAGATACAAGGAGAAAGACAAAAAAGAGGAAAAACCAAAGGAATCAAGTGAAGAAACGAGGACAAAAAGGAGGGAGGAAAAGAGATGAGATAGACACAAGGATTCTTTTGTAAATTTTACACTGTACATTGTACGTAATAAGTATGTAGAATGTAGAATGTAGACTGTAGACTGTGTTCATAAGTTGATACGGTTGGATGTTGGATGTGAGTCAATTCGATTGTCTTGACTTAACTTCTTTACTCCTTTCTTTTTTAGCTGGTTTCTCAGTTTCGAGTTTCGAGCTTCGAGCTTAAAGTTGAGTTTAAAAGAGTTTTGCACGATATTTTTGTACTTGCACAATGAACAGTGAAGAGCTTGGTCCTCTGCTCCTCGTTGTCTTTCTGGTAGGCGACCTGTCAGTTTTTGGAATTTGGAATGCAGATTGTATTTGCATTCGTATTCTTATGCGGATCCGAGTGTGAGGGTGAAGCAATAGTGAGATATGAGCGTGCAAAGGTTAGACCATTTTAAGTCTCTTCTTCTTTTCCCCAGTCTTTAAAGCTGGAGTTGTAGTTCTGGTTCTAGTTTGACTTTAGCCCTTCGTTCTAGCTCAGTTGAGAGTAAGTTGGGAGGGAGAAAAGTTTAAAAACAGGAGGACGTGTGTCTATTCCAATTTCATATGCAGTTTTGACTACTCCCCCAACTGAAAACAGTTGATATTTCCCAATTTATACATTCCCACTCACTTTCTCCACGCTTCCAGAATCCCGAACTTTGGAAACTCTAGCAAAGTAACGTATACTGCATACAAGAAACAAGAGTAAAAACAGGGAGCTACTGCTTCAAAAGTATTTCATATTCAAGCCAAAGTTCGACCTCCGCATATAAAAATTTCCATCTCCTCTTGCATTTATTATGTATTATATAGATGTATGCACATGCACCTTCATATCAGTTGTTCTTGTTTTTGTTCTTGTTGGTGTTGAGTAGGTTGTAGGCTCATAATATTATGCAGTATTTGTCGTGCATACTTTTGATCAACCGTAAAGGTATTTTGTTGAGGTCCTTGGCTTTTGTTCACAAAAGTATTTTGTACGCACAGGGTTATATTTACTATAGATGTGCGTGCAGGAATATAAACTTTAGACCTTTGTTATAGCTGTCGTTTTATGCATGTTCTTCCATTCCTTTTCTTTCTTTAAGTTTTAGCTTAATGCATACCTTTACATGCTGAATGCTTACGCACACAAAACGTACCATGTAAAGAGTACATGCACGTATTGAATACGTCCATCCAATCCAATCCAAGCCAAGCCAAGCCAATGCAGAGTAGAGTGCTAAATCGGTATTTGCGCTTTGGTAATCCTCCTCGCAGTCGTTGGCGGTGTTAAGCGGCACAAGTCATTAACGCCATTCTTAATGACAAGACCATAGTTTATGAGCAACATAAATCCTACATCTTGTAAATCTTACGTCTCACATATGTTCCCATAGGCCACATACCCAATACCGAATATCCTATGCATGTACATAAGCAAACACTAGACACTACACGCTACATGTAAAATGCACAAAGGCAAACACTAGACGGTAGACAGCAGACACAAATACAATTATATATTACAGATATGCTCTCCAACTGATGGAAAACCAAAGACCAAAGATCTAAAGAACCAAAGAACCAAAGACTAGAGGCCAAACAGCCAAGAATTATCTGTATTTATTCTCACTTCCATCTTATGCACACATGCACAATCATACATTCGCCGTGTTATGTGTTAGCTTTTACAAAGTTACATGGGAAAATCCCAAGTTTACAAGTATAATATCTGCAGCTGCATCATTGTTAGTACCCAAAAAACATACAACAACAAAAACAGAAGGTATGTGGCGTTTACACACGACATTCTTGTACACACCATTCCTGTCCGTTGCCGATTGACTTGATGTATTTATGGAGCCAGCTCTCCCTTAATGTTGGGAGAACGTCAATCAAGTTCTAATAGTTTAGTTTACTTTAGTTTCTCAAAGGTAACAACATTTTACATTATTGCCGCATCTTTAAAAACAAGTCCACTTGAACAAGTTTTGTCTTTTTTATATTTTGACTATATTTGAAGCTGTGAGTTATTGATAACAAAAGACAATCCAATGAAATTTCCTCTGTTAGATAATAAACAAAATGAAGTTGAAAAATCCCAGGATTATCCAAACATTTCGAGCTATATCAAAAATATTTCAGTATCCGTATAAAAGGCAGCGTGTGGATGATGAATGAAAGAAATGAGGGGTAAAATGAAAAACATGTCGGATTATTCAAGATTGAAGCATATCATAAAACAGAGTGGGTAGATTTATCTACAGTATGAATATGAATATGAGCATCATCGTGAGTACAGTACAGTAAGCAGCAGTGACGAAGACGGAAAAGATATATACAATCTATCTACAGAACTTCTTTTCAATTTCACATAATGTAGTTTTCTTGATTCCTGATGTAATCCAAATTTTTATATCACGGGAATAAATCTGAGAAAATGCGAGTATGAAAGCATCTCCATCTAGGAAATCTGGAGTCTGAGATTCTCCTGTTGCCGCTCTAGATTGAATCATGTCCAATTCCAAATTTACAATATAAATCTACAGCCATTGACTACTGACTACTGACTTATGTTACCGTTGCCGTTGCATAAAGTACAGAATACAATACAATATTCCTCTAGTAAATTTTTATAAGTTGATACGGACGGAGAATATCCAATATCAAATATTGAAAGGAAAGTATTAGCATGATCAATGATCACATCTCACATCCAACATCCAACATCGTAAAAGGCACGGCTAAGGTACACTTATTGTGTTTCAGATTTGAGATACTGCCTACTTTCTTTACAAATGTCTTTACATTTACTCAAAAAGCTTTTTTACATGTACAATGTACAGTGTACAAGGGCTTTAAAATTCTAGTCACATTTGTTACTAGTTTGCTACAACAACAATACCCCAGTTTACTCCAGCCTAGCATAAAAATGATGTATCAGGAAATTTAGGAATTTCGAAAAATTCTGTATTCACATGATATGCATTGAATTTAAAATTCTTCTCGCTCCTTTTCCGTCACGAGAAGTGAAACTTGAAGCTTGAAACTTGGCGTAGGCAGTTTTGACTTTTGTGTGTCTTGACGCCTGAGTCTAAACTGAGTTTGGAGTTTTGGAACATTTAAATGAATGATTCGCAGAACGAATGAACGAGCCAGATTGTACATTATACATTATGCAGCTCGTCCCACACACATAAGTGAAAGTTGTAAGAATGCTTACAGCGTGACTTTTCCATTCCATTCCATTCTCTGTGAGAAACATGATGAATATTGAATACAAATACAAATCGTATTCGTTCTAAATAGATTTTCCTCCTTCAAAATTCAAAGGCCTCCTCCAGTCATTTATTATCCTGTAGCTCTCTCTAATGCAAAATTCAAAATGGGACACAAATGCTTTCTCTATTTTCTCCGTTTCTATGCGTGCACAGTCTTCAGTGTTTAATACACACGAAAGTTTTGTATGGACTTTCTCCTAGTTCTTTGAGAAAGCAACAAGGTGCAACAGTGATTTGGGTTGCCAGACTTTTCCCATTTTTCCTTTACTAGTAAAATAAAGGTTTTTTATAGGTTGTTTGCAAACAACAAACGAATGGAGTTTGTATCTATGACATTCTTTTTTTTAAATCGAGTCCGTTAGAATCCAATGTTATTGAATACTTCAAGTATTGATACAATTTAAATTTATAGGGTATTTATTTATCTGAATGCAGTGGATTTAACTGCTGAAGTTTGTTGGAAAAAATCTACAAGTTTCCACCAAAAGCGAACAATATCAAGGATAATAGGTTTATGTGCAAGTGCCTCATTATTTATTTCTGTAGGTAATTCACAAGAAGAAGAGTGGAGTGTTTGACAAAAAAGGGTAATCAAGTGGAAAAGAGAAAGGCCAAAGCTAAAGTCAAAGGGAAAGCCAAAAAACCAGAACCTAAACCTCTGTTGTTGGTGTAATTACAGGTTTTTCATGGTCTCTGAACAGGGTGTTAACATTCAGGGAAACAAGGGAACAAGAAAAAAAGTAGAGAGAGAAAAAGTCTCTGCTGATATTTGTAAGGATAAGCTCTGCGAGTAGGAAAGAGAAAGTAAGATACAGGAAAGGTTAGGATTGTTTGACTAAGGTTTAAGAATGAGAGGAAAGAAAGAAAGGCTGCACAGTGTACAGGGTACGATATTGACTGGCGATGGCAATGGCGATGACGATGATGATGGCGATGGTGTAATTGATCTCCGATAAAGCATTTATAGAGTTGCTAACATAAAGCCACCCAGATGCTCGACTAGTACTACTACTTTCTTCTTTCTACTTCTATCAACGCTGCTATATTATATAGATACAAACAAGTATATGCTCATTGTATAAGGAAGAATGTATCTAGTATACACACAGAGAAAACACAATAGAATACGGGAATAGAGAATGGTCCAAGTTGCCCAATCCTAAGTAGTTTGGGAAATCGTCCAACTGGCTCCATTCTTTTTCTTTCTTTTCTTTGATTCTTTCTTTTATTCTTTCTCTCTTTCTCTCTTGCTTTTGCTGACTGTGGATTGTGGATTTCTGGAAACTACATTTTATTTCAAGCTGCTGGAGAGGAGTAAGAAGAAAAGTAAACTGTGGAGAGTGGCAAAATGTAGCATGGGTTTTGTGTATATCCTATCATGTAGTAAATATATCTATGTACAACCCAATTCCAATGCCAATACCAATGAAATCCATTTGGGCTTACAAACACCCACAAACAAATGTAATACATATCCATTGATATTGATATTGCTAATATTCGAGCCAATACTCAGAACTCAGAATCAGCTGGACGTACATCGTACATGTTCAACTTTCTTCCACTGTTTCTTATCTTGTGTCTCCAACATAATAATTCTTTCGACCTCGTTTTCTCCTATTTACTTTCCTACACACTTTTTTGTGTATATTAATCCGTGTGCTCATGCTTATTTATACTTGTACATATGCATGCATTTCCGGATGTTGAAGTGTATGTATTATGTATTCTGTATAATGTATGTGAATGGACTCTCACTCAGTTCAGTTCAGTGAGAAAAGCTCAGCAGTTAATGATCTGCCTTGCCATTTCAACTGGCTGACTTAGTATTACTATAACTACCCCTCGGACCTCGGACTCTTCACATAAAGAACACTTGCATTCACTTTCATCTATCCTCCATCGTATATCGTCCTTCTTGTGGCTGGAAGTTGTAATGTCGGTCGTATTCCTATAATCGTACGTATGGCAGCTGCTCCACTAGTAAAGTGCAGAATGAAATAAAAATAGCAGTAACATTTTTCAGTACTTTTCCTCTACTAGTTTGTCTATACATTTTGTTTTGCTGCGGGTGAAGAATATAAAGAAAAATGTCTAGCTTGTTTATACACATTTCTATAAATAGACAAATACTTTAGTTTCCCTTGGATATAAAAAGTTGTTTATAAAGAGTTTGAATACTGTTATTACTTTTACATATGTAAAAACAAATATTTGTACTAAACATTTTTACACTTGCTTCCTAATTTTATGGAGACAGTTGACAGTTGACAACTGACAGCCGTCCGACAATTTTCATCATGGCTATTTTTCATTAGACAGCGTATTTATTTCTGTTCTATCTAAAATAGTACGAAAGGTTTAAAATATTGAAATTGACTTTGAATCTTTAATAAAGTTAAAAATCCTCACTTCGTGACGATTTTATATCGCCTTGAAAGCATAAATGCTTTAGGCTCCGGAAGCG
>JAQGBI010000152.1:0-26983 GCA_034698325.1 Sminthurinus elegans | reverse complement strand
TAGATGAGTCCCCGCCTTGGAAAACAGTCTATTAATGTACTGAATGGTTACCGACTATAAAAGCGAATTTTGAATTTGAACGTTGACTGTCACCATTTCCAGATCCTATTTTGCTCTTTACTAGAGTTTACTTTTGTGGATCATGTCAAATTAAAAAAAAATTAAAAAGGACCTGTAACCAGGTCTGAGGAACGGTAGTTTTCAGAAGTTATGGAACATATTCACATCTTGCCGCATTTGAAATCCTTCAAAGACAATCGAGCAGTGTTGTCAAGATGGTCAAAATAAGTGGTTAAAACGGCCGGTCAAAATGGTCAAAATTACTCGGCAAAAAGTGGCCAAAATGGTCAAAATAGAATAAAATTAACTTCAACAAAAGAAGAAATCCTTGCTTGCAATGCACTATGCTATGGGTGACGTAATTTTGACCATTTTGACCGTTTTGGCCAGCAAAATCTATTTTGACCGGCCAAAAGACCAACACTGCAATCGAGTAACTAGTATTCAGAAAAAAAATCAACAGAATCGCAAGAGCCGTAATAATTTCATTCAATTTTAAAATCGTCTCACCATTAAGATTTTCAACAAGAGGATTCTGAATATACCGTTGTTGAATATATTGCGTAATAGCCGTCCACGCAATAGCTGCCCAATGCTGCGTGAAAGTACGCAAATAGTTGCGCATTACATGCTGTTGAAGTTGGTAGCAGCTAGCCTCTTATACTTGCTCGGCCTCGACTTGTTGCCCAGTACTCACAAAAGTATTGAAATAATTGTCCGGAGCCATTATTCACGCATGTGGTTACATGTAATCTTGATAAAAAAAATCCAAAAGCATGACGTCATATTTAAACGGTAAACAAAAACAAGCTCTGCCGTTATGTAAGAGCTTCAAATCCAATTCAAACCGTATTGGCTTACTCGTTAAAGCTCTCTGAGAAATTTAATCAAGTTAATGCAATCACGTATGGGTGGGGGTGGCACCGCAATTCTCAAAAATGTACGGCTTTACGAACTCCTTTTGTTTTTGAGCGAATCGGCAGCTGAGTTTATGCGCATATTTTTAAATTAGACCCCAACCATCAGAAGGAACCGTAGTAGTCTGGACTATTTTTAGATACTGTCCTTCCAAGTTTCCCCATTTAAAGTACACTGTATAAGTTATTTAAACTTTTGTTTGAGCGATTCATGCAGCCTCGCTTGGTTTTCAAATTTGAAACCATTTAGATATGAGGTAAGCAATCATATAATTATAAAATATTGACTTTATTTAGCAGACAAACACATTTCTCATGATCTTTTACGGACGATATTTATCAATGACAGTAAAAGATACTAGATTCCATAGGCGCTTTCAAAAGACAAAGAAAGGGTGATTTTGGAAATGCGCCAGCTTTTAAAATTTAGAAGGTTACCTTGCCAAAGTTGCATCCATGAGCAACATGAAAAAATGGCAATGAAATTTTCGAAAATCTCTTGTTTTCTGTATTTTGAAAGTGCCTAAAGAATTCTGTATTTTTGACTCTCATTTATTTTGCCGCTTGATTTTCATTCACTAAAATCTCCAAAAGGTAAATGAGTAAAAAAATTATAAACTGAATGGTTATGAAAGTAATCGATTCATAAAAGGATTTAATTTGACTTTATTTTCAATGCAATGGTATTTACAAACAAGTTTCGTAAAGAGTACACTGCCAATACTTGAATTAAAGTAAAATTCCTCAAGTAAGACAATTAAAAAATTGCAGCTACGAAGGACACATATATTAGTTTGTGAATACAGTACCAAAATATTGAAAAAACTACTGCAAAATATGAGATGTCCTTTCAGTAATGATGAGAGTGTGAGGTGCTGGTGTAAGCGTGATTCCAAATTTGGGCCTCATTTCGGGTTTTGGTTCTGCAGGATTCAAGGTTATTGTAAATTCTTGGAAAATGCGTACGATGAACAGAAACAGCTCAGAATAAGCGAAGGACATTCCTGCAAACCAAGGTAGTTATGTAGGTGTGTAATAAAAATTCAAACGATAACTAAAATACATTTATGTTGCCGAATGGAATGTACTGCATCTAAGTGATGCGGCTTCAATCTTAATATATTACCTGGACAAATACGTTTCCCAGTTCCAAAAGGAACGAGTTCGTCGTATTTGACCAGCGCAGTTTCATCATCTGTTAAAAATCGTTCCGGACGGAATAAATCGGGGTCGCCCCATGTCTTTTCAGAGTGGTGAATTGCGTAAACATTTCCAAATACCATGGTACCCTGCGACCAAAGTTAATAAAAGTATTACTTAATAAACTATTTATAGTACTTTTTCACTTTATAAAAACCAAGGAGCAAAAGAGAATTGAATGGATAACAAAAATTAAAAGCATCTACACAGTAATTGTGTAAGCCAAACATTTGAATAAAGCACGAACTTTTGAGACATGAAACTCTCCAATAAAAGTGTCTTCAGTGGTTGCATGAGGTATTCCGAGAGCTGCAAGTGATGATTTTCGTAAAGTTTCATTTATCACAGCCTCAGTGTACTTCATTCTACAAAAAATTCGATAGAAACCGTGCAAGTTTGCTGGGTGCATGATAATAGATAAACTTGAATTTTTATTGATTGTTAACTTTTCTAGCTACCTAGGTCTGTCATCAAGGGAGGGAATTTGAGTTCCCAGTACGGTATCAATTTCTTTAAAAAGCTTTTCCTGTTTCTCTGGGTGAAGGGCAAGGTAAAGCAGAGCCCAGGAAAGCGTGTTACTTACTGTTTCGGAGCCCGCTACCAAAAAATGAGCAAAACACGAGCATTTACATTACAAGACATCGGTTTCAGAAACATACGTACTGGTAAAAGTCTTATTCGTGTAATTTTTCTGCATTCCATACTTTTAAATCTGTAGAAGCTACAATAGCTGATCTCTTCACCAAAAACATGCTTGTACGTGTTTCAGGGGAAAAAAATAATTTTCCTATTCATCCAAACTAAATTCGGTTAAAACGCACGGACTCTCCAAATGTCCCTGCATAGAAAAAAAATACAGAGTGTTTTGAAGATTTTTCCTGTATCAGCAGTATACTATTTCGACCTCGTCCTATCCTAGGTGAAAATTAATTTCTTTTCAATGAAGCTTTTATATGCTAACTTTTGATGGTGGGTGCGACTATTTTACGTTTATCCGATTTAAAAATGTTGATTGCAAAAAAATTACATAACTAGAACTTTTACAGCATTGTACGAATTGCATGTTATTATAACCCGAACCAAACATATATGGATTTTAAATTTGAATGGCGATCATTTTTTGGTGTCATGCAAGTACTATATTGGTTGAAGCCTGTGTAGGCAATCCAATTTTTTTTGTAAATCGATGCTCGGTTGTGACGTCATTTATGACGTTGCACGGCTCACATTTTCAATTCATAACATGAAATTTGCGATGGCATAACACATATATGGCCCTGCAAATGTGAGCCGTGGAACATCGCAACCGAGCATCGAATTTACAAAAAAATCATAGACGTTGTAAGCTTTATAGAGCTCGGACAGTGCTACAGAATCGCTTACCCACAAGCAAATCTCGGACAACCTCTTGAAAATTTTCATCTAAAAAAAGTCAATTTACACATTTACTTGTTTAAAAATGTTTTTGTTTCTCAGGAAAACGATGTTAATGCGGTATCTGATTTTTAAATCAATTTATAGTGACAAGCAATCTTACAGCCCAGCTTCCCATAAAAAGGAGAATTTACATCCTTGGTAGATTGTATTTTGTTGATGAATGCTTCTGTGAAGTCCTCTTTTGTCTCACTTGTCGGGCGATCGTTTTCAAAAGTGGCACGAGGTTTGACACGATTTCCAAGAAAATTTAAAATAAAAGCTTGAATGTGTTTCTTCGCTTCCGGAAATGGATTTTTTGTACCTAGGAAGAATAAAACCCAGGAAGCTAACCTGGGATGACGACTCAAGATTGCCGCTTGAATCCCGGACTCTGACATCCTTTACCAGCATGTAAGTCATAAAGAAATAAAACAAAAACGGCTGCAATGACTACGTTAAAAGTTGCCGCATAGTAGGTATTTGTATTGATCGAGTGTTGTGCTAGTGCTTCCAAGTTCTAATAGAAATTTGTATAATGCACCGTCCACGTTGAATGCAAAATTTTACTTATGTAAAAATGCATTACGTGAGGTTTCGTACGTAAGAATTTTGATACCCTTTTACGGACAAAAAGTTGAATCGCTTCAACAGCATCAAAATGAATCCATAAGTGATAAAATTATGCGTAAGCTTAAGAACAGGGCGTACAAAGGAGACTACATGGGAACGCTTTTTACTTATACGCATGATTTTGCTTACGAGCGTGGATAGTTAACTTACGTAAGGTCCAATAAAACGGCTCGCAAGGCTCAAACTAAAAAAACTTTGCTCCGAGCTACTTAAGTTTCGGCGAAACTCGTTTCCCAAGGTAAATTTTTATGGACTACCAGATCTAAATTATCTCCTTAAAATCAGATCGGTTCTAAATCCAAAACCAGCTAAGGCCAGTTTTGTGCTTCCGATTGTATGATCATTATGACTTCCGCTTGGGCGTTAATATCATAACACTAGATCAACTGGTTTATTCCAATGATATTTTAGAAGTAGTAAGCTATTTGTTTTAGAGTTTAAGCTCCTTACTGTTGAAACCAGTACATGAGTCTTCGAACTTGGGGATCACCCACAAAAAATCGTTGTCCCGATATAATTTCCCAAAGATTGTTAACCACGAGGATGTCAAAAAAGTGTTTAGTAGAAAATGGCTGTCCAATACTTTCCCGCAAGATGGAAACGCACTGCTCAACTGTAATTTTGGAATTAAAACCAACGGCTGTGTTACAAGTTAAGAATTTTTCACAATTTTTAAGTACAAAAATAAACAAATGAATTACCTTGCCCACTGCTTATGAGATTCAGTCTTTTTTTATTTTTTAGTCCAAGGTTGCTCAATTGAGTTATAGTAAATTTTCGAATTTCATGCCATGTTTTACCCGAACTAGCTGCAATTCCTGAAAGAAATTTGACAACAAATATAATCAGAAGCGTAAGGTGGAGGACTAGTCTGTCACTTCATTTTTGTACGAGCCCAAAAACCCTAGAGGGGTGATTGCTATCCCACATATACATAAAATCACCCATTCAAAAAAATTCATCCTCATATGGGAGGGACTGGGAGGAGGTCATAACTCTCATTCATATAGCATTATGAATTCACTGTGTCAGGGCTCCGGCTGACACCAGAAATTCGATTTAAACTTGGCGGTATTCACTAAACTTCTCTACAGGTCCTCCAGGAGGAACATTCTCATTTTTTTGAATTTTGAAAAAAATGGCTTCCAGACGCCATCAAACTTTTTGAATTTTGGAGATTTCGTTAAAAATTGACAAAGTGCCATTGTAGAGCCATTTTCCATCCACTTTTGGCGATCTTGAGCTGTATCGCCTACTTTGGACCTAACCTAAAATGTGGTTCGCAGACTATTCCATTTCAAAAAACGGTGACCTCTTGAGGTCATCAAAGCATTCTTATATAAAATGACCTCCTGAGGTCACAGTTCTTCGAAATCGAATTATCTGAGAAATTACTTTTTAGTTTAGGTCTAAGCAAACCGATAGAGCCTAATATCTTCAAGATCCGTCGAAAAATGGCTCTGCAGTGGTTTTTTAAAGATTTGACACGAAATCTCAAAAATCTCGTGTGTGTGTCTAAACCACTGAAACTGGAAATTTTTGTGTACTCTGATTTGTTGACTCAAAATTTTCTAACTTATTTAACGTGGGAAAATTTCAAACCTTGGATTTTGGCAAACTTTTTTCAAAAAGTCATAAAAATCGAAAGAGACTTTAAGCTTTCGTTAGGAGATTCATAAGTCAGGCAAACTAGTATGCCAAGTTGCAGTTGGCTTTCGAAATGCTACGGCAGCATGGTCAAAAATTCGTCTCACAGAAACTCACAAAATACCATAGGACTGTTTTGTTGTTAAAGTAACCTCTGGAAACTCCATCTTCAATCAGCTGGAAAAAGTCATTTGGAGGCCTCCCAAGAACAGCTGGATTTTTAAAGGTCATTTGTAGAATCTCGAAGTCGTTAATGATTACAATCCTTGGGGTGGGTGAAAAATATATCAGGCTTCAGTTGTAACAATGTTGACATAAGACATCAGTCATCAAATAACGATTAAGATTCATAAGATTATTTATTGTTTATTATTTACTTAGTGAAGAAAGAAAAGAACCCCACGATTTTCCCATATTCTGCTTTCATAATTTTGCTTCCCAAATCAATGTCCACGTTACCAGGGAGACAACAAGAGCGAAATTTCACAGCTAACTCTAACAAATTCCTTGGACCTGCATATTATTGTTATGAAATATTATTACTTTATAAAATTAAGGGCGCACAAGCGGAAAATTGGAAGATGTTGCATATTACCCGGCGGAATTTTAGTAGACCGTGAATTCCAGATTGACTCCAAACAGATTCCCACTACAGCAATTAACAATGTGATCCCTAGAATTGAGGATCGAACCACTCCTACACTAAAAAATATTTCAGTGTTTAGTGCTGTTCCATTCTTGAAAACTTCATTTATATTCATGCTTGCTTTCTTCAAGAACCCAGTAAAAAACAGTTGATAAGTTACACAAAATACTAAATTCGAAATTAACAAACAGCGGACCATGGATTTGAAGGAAAACGTTGAGCTTCATACGGACAATGAGTGAAAAACTATAATTCGCCCTGTACAACTCACTTAGACAGAGCTTTTGGCGCAACTAAATCACGAATGAAAAGTTTCCAATGGTCTCTGTTTTTTGTATCTGCGTAGTGGATTTTTTAGAGTTTGTAACAAACAAAAACTGCCCGTTCTGTTTCCTTCAGCTGTGTTTTTTTTGCCTTGAGGAAAATTAGCAACAAAATAGTATTGCAAGCACTTATAAGCACACAGTGTGAAACATTGCAGATGGCAGAACATACGCAATTTAACAAAATTCCATGTTTTTGGCGAAACCATTAAGTCTTTTACGCGCTTTTCATTTTCGATAAAAAATTACGCAAAATTTGCGCCAAAACACAAAATCTTCTTTGACACAAAAGTAATAACACAGTTTTCGATACAGATTTTACATCTTTTCTGACTGGGTAGGCTGTGACATATATAGCGTAGACCCATACGGTCAGATCAGTGACCTACTGAATTTTAAATTCAACAACCTCGTTTTTTAACCTTCACGCTTGTTTTAAAGACTTTGAAGCTCGTATTTCGTTCAAGGTACTCAAATTTTGGTCTGCATTTTTCTGGTTAGTGTAAAGTTGTAGTTTGCACATAAAAATTAGGCATTAGGTATAAGGTAAAAAATCTCATCAGAAACAAGGAAAACATCATTCATAAATAAAGCTGGATCCGTGATTTAGCAAGTGGATTGCGTCACATCAAGGAAAAATCCACTGGGTTCCTTGTAACAAAAAAGCCTTAAGACACAGAATGCCTGCATGCACATTGTACACTACGGGTTTGAGGAAGTTCAATGTTAATTCAAAAGTCTGATATTTTAGCAGATGAGAAGTGCTGCTTATTGCATTAAGCAAACACATTCCGCACGTTTGTTTAAACACAACCAGACCTACTATTAGTCTCCAATCAGCGATGAAAATTTCTTTGCACATTCTGTCAATTCCTGCTCGTCTTGTTTTGTTTCTGTGGAATGAGCTCAAGTTGAATATCAATTACCTTGGATATGATGTGGGCATGTTCATGCCGTTTTCTATCATAACAACGTTGTACGCTTCGTCTACTGCAAAACAATCATCAACAACCGAAATAGCGACAATGTCATGGACACTAGCATTATTGTCTCTGGATAAAAGAACTTTTATTACGTTGTCTTTCAACTTTGGGCGATCTATGTTCTATGCATGGCTAACCACCTGTCTTTTAGCTATCCCGGATCAATACGCGGGATGGGAACAGGACAAAATATCAAAACCTTGGAGACCAATTCCCAGTGGCAGGACAACCAGAGAGGCCACACTTATTCGATGCGCCGCCATCGCCCTGATTTACATTGGGTTTTCCTACGTCTACGGAATTTTGCCCTTTTCTATCTTCTACGTCATCTTGATACTGTCCTACAGCTTTGCTAAACTGGATCACACTCTGCCCGGAAAAACAATGTATCCATTGTTTTTGGCAGTACCCTACGTTTTCAACTTGTGGATGCTGGTGGCTGCGGTTGACGCCAACTGCTGGCTCCTTTTCCTCCGAGCGGAATTTCACATGCTTATTATTGCCGTGCTCCAGGATTTAAAAGACGTTAAAGGAGACAAAGCCACTGGGAGAAGGACATTGCCCATTGTATTTGGACCGAAGGTGGTAAAAAGGGTTGGAGCTTTCATTCTTCTTATGGATTTGACCATTTACCTCGCATTGTTTTCCTTGGCAAGTGGTGTAAGTAGCAATAATCGACCTGGACTGACTTTAACGTGGAACGACTTTGGTCAGTGGACTGAAGTTTCTTACGTTTGTGCTGCAATTTTAGTAAGCATTGTTGCCTTCCTGCAGGTTTTGGTGCTGCGTCGACTCATGACGACAAAACTCGTTGAAGAAGAATTGAAAACTTACAAAATTATTCTACTTACAATGGGTTTTAGCCATTTTCATGTTCTTTTTTTTAAACTTTGATCATTGTGTACATAGCTTACAAATTACAGAATAAAGTCTCAACGAAAGTTGAATAATCAAACATTTAAAATAGCTCTGTCAAAATCGCAACAAAAGCATGCATATTTCTTCTCAATTCAAATTTGAGGTTTCTCCGCCATATAAAAATACCTGTGCATCCACATTTTAGCCTATCGGTTGTGCAATCCATTTTTAATCGTAACCAACAAACAAACAAGAACATGCCAAAATGAGAGAAAGTGCCCGTATCAAAATTGCACGGCGATTTGTGTTAGGATTTCAAGGCTTCGAGTTTCCCCTCAAGTTTCAGCTGAAAAATCTTTCTCACCCATATTTGGACAACGTTCAAGGTAAGTTAAGCCTGGGAAAGAAAGTTTTTGAACTGCTCATACAGATTTACATAGAGACTGAAAGCAAGAATCAAAACAAAAATTGTATATTCTGTCCGATCCTGAACTCCTGTAAGAAAAAATTGATTGTTTACACTGTGTGAGAAATTGTAATTTTATTGCACTTTCCTTCAATATTGCAATTTTCGCAGTTCATTCAACTCATTCAGTTTTTTGCCAATGACACAACATTCGTTTCTTGTCCATGATTTTCACTTACGCAAGTTCACACGTTCTGCATTACTCAATGCAGATTGCAAAAAGAAGCGTTTAACATTTTCCTCTGGTACTCCAGTTCAGCTCAGGTTTTGCTCCAATTCTCCCCAGATATCCCACGGGTAAAAAATTTGATTTCACCTACATTTGACTTGCTTATTTGAATCCACTCCACAATTTCTTGGCCATTTTCTGGTTTATAAACTCAAACAAATGAAAAGATGAAGCAAAAAACTCTGCGAATGTTAGCATCTTTATTGCAGCTATTGCTTCTGAAAATATGGTTATATGGTTACAGAAAACACAACCCGCTCAATCAACACAAACACAAACTGTACGCGTATTCGATAAAAAAACTAAAATCTCAAGACAAGGAAAATTCTGGATGCACCGTGAGAACCAAAATGATGGAACATGCAAGTTTTTTACTTATGCAGTATGAGATTTCAGCATTTAGCACAAGCAGCTAATATTTGTGTTACTAGTTCAGTTTGAGCTTTGAGCCGTTTTTTCATTAATTTTCTCATCTTTAAAACTCACTGGAATTAAAGTTTCAGCCTAAAGTTCAAGCATCCATTTTTTGCATGTTCAAGGTGGATTGCAAAGTTCCATGACACCAAAGCTAATGATTTTGTAATGCGTGATGCAATAACTTTTTACGTGTGAAGGCTTACAAAAACTAAAGTGGATTTTTTGTTGCACTTTGCAAATTAATAGAAAAGTAATTGTAAGCCAATACTCAACTTTTTTAATCTGGTTTATTGTCCGCAGCTATCCAACTTGCATTGCACAATTGAACTATAATGAAAACATAAAAAGTAAGCAATATTACAGCTGTTTTGATCTGTGCTGTATTTGCACTCAAATATTCCGTGTATCTCCCTTTGTATCGGATTGATGATCAGTTACTTTTTGCAGTCAGAAGAAATTGTGTTGGAAAGTTCCAGGAAAATATTCACAAATTGGCACATTGTTTATTCCAAACACTTGAGTGTTTCAAGAATAATTATCTTATTTTAGAAAAAAAATGTACGCTGAAGTCGTCAACAGGAAGGAAAACACAAAATCGACAACAACGATGAAACTATTTCAACATTTTGCCCATGTTTAACATGCAGATTTTCCTGGTAATCTCCAAGTTCAATTTTTTTGTGCCAGGAACAAAAACTCAACATAAAAAAGGCTATCAAAAGTTGAGCTTTGGAGTTTTCATGGAATAGAAACAGATGAGTAAAATTATATGGTTTAGTTCAAGAGTAAATTTTGACAAGTAAAGGCAAGCCTTTTGAATTGCACCAGGTCACACACGCTAAATTGTGGTGTGCTCACCTTTAAGAGCCATAAATCATTCTTATTAAATTACAAAAGGGTCCAATCCTTTTATGGATGAAGACAACACAGGAAGCACAAGTGGATGCATGTTGAACAACAACAGCAAAACGAACATGTACGGAAATGAGCTGGGTCTCGAATGTCAAACTAGAGCGCAGGATGAAATTGTGATTTCAGGGATCTCAGGACGATTTCCTGAAAGTGACGATTTACATGAATTTTGGGAAAATCTGGTCAACGGAGTTGACATGATCACGGGTACATTGAAATTTTATTTTATAAAACTGTTTATGTGAGACATTTTGTACACTCAATTCTAAATTTAATTAAACGATGGGTCAATTAACTAGAGGATGACCGTCGATGGACTCCCGGCCTCAATGGATTACCAACCCGATCCGGGAAAATTAAAACACTGGATAAATTTGACGCTCAGTTTTTTGGAGTCCATCCAAAACAAGCTGAATGCATGGGTTTGCTCTTAAAAGTTTTACAGCTTTCCTTTCATCGAATTTTTTATCCTATTTTTAAAATTTTTGACGGATTTTAGATCCACAACTTCGAATGCTTTTGGAAGTGACTCATGAGGCCATCATTGACGCGGGTAAAGTATTTTTAAAAAACATTGTTTCGAAAATTCAAGTGCCATAGAATGGACATGAAATTTGTATAAAGTTGCATATTGACTTCCAGGAGTGAATCCGGTGACAATTCGTGGCTCCAGAACTGGAGTTTTTGTTGGAGCCTGCGGCAGTGAATGTGAAAGAGTCTGGTTTAAAAATATTGAAACACAGCACGGATATGCACTAACCGGTAAATAAATGCCTGCATCGCAAACTTTTAAACCCGTTGCTGAATTATCTGACTAAATTACACAATGTTTTTATTTTTTGTAGGGACCCAAGGAGGAATGCTGAGTAATCGAGTTTCGTTCTCCTTTGATTTCCAAGGTACCCAATTTTATGATAACACCAAATAAATTGGTTACAATCCTAATACAATTTAAATTCCCAATTTATTAGGCCCAAGTTTCACCGTTGACACAGCCTGTAGCTCCAGCTTCATCGCCCTGGAACAAGCGGTTTCCTCTATTCGTCTGGGTCATTGTGCCGCTGCTATTGTTGCTGGAAGTAACCTTTGTCTTGATCCGAACACGTCTCTGCAGTTTCACCGTCTTTCCATGTTGTCTCCAGACGGAAAATGCAAGAGTTTTGACGCCTCTGGAAATGGTTACGTGAGGAGTGAAGCGGTTGTGGCAGTTTTTATCCAGAAAAAAGATGTCGTTTTGAGATCTTATGCGAGTATTCTTGCCGCTCGCACAAATAGTGATGGACACAAGGAAAAGGGTGTGACATTTCCCAGTGGAGACAGGCAAGCTCAACTGCTCCAGGAAACTTATAAAGAGGCTGGAATCGATCCGAAAGATGTCGCTTATGTCGAGGCGCATGGAACTGGAACTCAGGCGGGAGATCCACAAGAATTAAATGCAATTGCACATGTGTTTTGCAAAAATCGGGAGAAGGAGAATCCGTTGTTGATTGGATCTGTCAAGTCGAATGCTGGACATGCGGAGCCTGCGAGTGGTGAGAAATTATAATCGGGGTTTTCCGTACACATTTCTGAACTTGGACCTTAGAACTTGTGAACGCGAGTCTTGCCCTTTGAAAACTAAGTTTTTGTCAACATGTTTTTAAAATGTCTACAAAAATGTTGACAAAAAAAATAAAAATTTCCAAAAAACCTTGAACTGGAATCGAACTCGAGACTTGGTGCTTACAAGTTCCAAACAAGCCCAAAATCATAAATCATATGCAAAGCCACATCTATTTTTGAAATAATTTTAAAAATAATTTTGAATTGTATTTATTAACTTTGTATGACTGTAGGATTGATGAGCATGGCCAAAGTTTTGTTGTCGATACAAAAAGGGATTTTACCAGCCAATCTCCACTACAAGACGCCAAATCTAAATATTCCCGCTCTTTGTGATGGACGGCTCAAAGTTGTGACGGAAAATACGCCGTGGAATGGCGGGATCGTTGGGATGAATTCATTTGGTTTTGGCGGGGCGAATGTAAAAAAAACTCAAATTATTTTGACAACTTTTGTCACATTATTTTCTTGAGCACGATTTTGAGTCCATTTCTTTTCATTTTGGATTTTTTTTTGGCATTTTGACAGGTTCACATCATTTTAAAATCCAAGCCCAAGGAAATTTCAAACGACAACAACCACAAAACTTCGTCAATTCCTTTTCTCATCCCGTTTTCTGGAAGAACAAAAAACGCGGTTGAATTTGCCCTCAAAACAATTGCTCGTGATATTTCATCATCCAATCTCCATCTACAAATACAAAGAATCAGTCTGCTTCATGAAATTGCCCGCTCGGAAACTCCAGGTCACCCCGTAAGAGGTAATTTGACCATTACTCCTAATTTGAAAGAAACTGATGTGGACATTCAAGAAAATGTCATTGAAATTCCTCCAGTCTGGTTCATCTTCAACGGAATGGGGAGTCAATGGCCTCAAATGGGGCAAAAGCTACTAAAAATTCCTGTTTTTCAAAACTCCATCGAAGAATCAGCGGCTATTTTAAAACCTCATGGAATTGACCTCATGTCAGTATTAATTGATGATGATGAAACGGCCCTAACTGAAAGCGTTGTGAAATCCTTTGTTGCCATCACTTCTATTCAAGTGGCCCTTGTTGACCTTTTGAGGTCCCTGGGCGTGACACCAACTGGTGGAATTATTGGTCACAGCGTTGGAGAACTTGCAGCTTCCTACGCGGATGGATGTTTTACAGCCAGTCAAACTGTGCTTGCGTCTTGGGCTCGCGGGAAGGCGATTATGGAATTGGCGGGAAAAATCGGCGCAATTGAAGGGGCAATGGCCGCAGTCGGCCTTTCTTGGGAAGATGCACATAAAAGATGTCCACCAGGAGTTTATCCAGCTTGTCACAACGCCGAAGACAGTGTCACAATTTCAGGGCCTAAAAAGGACATTGAAATTTTTGTCCAAAATCTTAAAAACGAGGGCATTTTTGCAAAAGAGGTCAACAGCTCAAAAATGGCCTTTCATTCAAAATACATTGAGCCCGCCAAAACTAAATTGAAATCGTTGATGGATGAAATTATTCCGGCGCCTCATCCCAGATCTGCTCGTTGGATCAGTTCAAGCATCCCAGAAAATGAGTGGAATTCTCCTTTGGCTCAGTTCTCATCTGCTGACTACCACGCGAATAATTTAGTATCTCCAGTTTTATTCCAAGAATCTCTCCAAAAAATTCCAGAGGGTTTTGTCGTCATAGAAATTGGTCCTCATGCTCTTCTCCAGGCGATTCTTAAGCGATCTCTTCCAAAGTGTACAAATATTGGCCTTGTGAATAAAAATTATCCAGATAATTCTGTTTTTCTTCTCCAAGCCCTTGGAAAATTATATAATAGCGGAATCAATTTAAACGTGTCCGCGCTTTATCCACCTACTCAATTTCCAGTGGCAGTTGACACGCCCTCTATCAGTCATTTGGTGAAGTGGGACCATTCGCTCTCTTGGGATGTTCCGCGCTTTCCAGAAAATGACAGTCTCAATCCCTCAATTTCATCAACCTCGAATTCCGGAGAAAATGTCATGGAGATCAGTTTAAACGAAGAATCACAAAAATTCTACAGAGGTCATAAAATTGACGGACGAATTATTTTTCCAGCAACTGGATATTTATTCTTGATCTGGAAGGCGTTTGCTTCTCTCCATAAGAAAACCTTTGAACAAGTCCCGGTTGTTCTGGAAAATGTTAGTATTTTAAGAGCAACTGTTTTGCCAGTAGATGGCGCTCCTGTGAAATTTCGCATCAGCATTTTATCAGGCTCTGGAGAATTCGAGGTTAAAGAAAGTAATGTTGTCATCATCAATGGGATTGTGAGGTCACCAAATTCGAATCCAAATGAAAATGAGTTTCTCACATTGGCGCCATCTTTGAATCTTAATCTAGACCAGTCAAGAATTCCACTGTCAAAAGTAGACGCTTACAAGGAATTGAGACTTCGGGGTTATGAGTACAGCGGCCCTTTTCAGGGTATCCAAATTTTAGATACAAAAAAAGGTCAAGGGGAAATAAAATGGCAGAAAAATTGGGTCTCATTTCTTGATACAGTTTTACAACTGGCCATTTTGCACAAGAACACTCGCGGCCTCTATCTGCCAACTCATTTAGACAAAGCTATTTTTGACCCTGCTGCTTTTCTGCAGAGTTTACAACAACAAAAGGAAGAAAATGGCGCCATAGTAATAGACGACGATGATGCAGAAGATGAAGACGATGAACTTCTTGAACAACCGGATGTCCCTGTTTTTTTCTACCCGGATTTGAACGTGGTCACTTGCGAAGGAATTCAATTCCAGAGGATGAAAGCTGGAATGGCGCCGAGAAGATCCACAGATTCAAATCTCTTGCGACTGGAGAAATTCCAATTCACACCCTATTTTGACGATATCAACTCAACTTCAATCCACAATTCACTTGAAAACTCCCTCTCAGTTTGCCTTGATGTTGTACTTGAAAATATACCTAAAAACAAGTTAAAGATGCTAGAAATCCTTGGAAATGTAGAAAATTCAACAGAGAGTTTCGTCATTAGTCAACTTGCTCAAAGACATGTTCTAAATCAGCCCACAAAAACCTGTAATGGGAAGGCCATTAGTTTAGGTCAATGTCAAGGTCCATGTCAAGGGTCACAGGTCACCGAAACCCTGGAAAATTCGGGAATAAAGGTCACTCTTTCTACACTGGAAAATGAAGCAGAGCTCATCCAAAAAATGTCCAATTCAGTTAATCTCGTCATCACCGATGAAACGAGACTTCTCAAAAATACAAACTCGAATTTCACGGCACTTGCACTGAAAAATCAAGAATTTCTACTTTACCACAAACAAGAATCGGAATCTGTATCAGATTTAAAAAAACTTGAGGATTCAAATGGTCTTTGCTTAGTCGCCCATAAATTCTCAGCTACTCGTCATTTTTACCTATTCAGAAAATCCTTGGCAAATCTTCATGACAACGTTGACCATGAGAATCAAAACTTGATCAATACAGTTGAGATCAATCTGAGTTCTGAGATAAATGCTCAGCCGAATTCCCTTTCTCATTTCAACTACAGTTGGGTTGAAGACCTGAAGATGGCGGTACAGAAGGCTGTGGATTTGAAAAATGAGCCCAATTTCAGAATTTATGTAATTTCAAAAGAAATCAAAACAGAATCAGGCCTAAATATTCCATCTGGAGTTTTAGGACTTGTGAATTCCCTCAGAAAAGAACCCGGAGGTGATAAAATCCGTTGTTTTTTCTATAGAGATTCAAAGAAAATTTCCACCGATTCGGATTCGAATTTCCTGAAACCTTCAAAAAATCTCTCGACTGTCATGCGGCGCGATCTGGTGATGAATGTCTTTGAAAAAAATGCCTGGGGCTCGATGCGCTTTTACAGCTTTCAAGATGACATTAAAATGACCAGGAATGTTGATCACGCCTATTTAAACGTGTTAACCCGCGGAGATTTATCCAGCTTCAGATGGATTGAATCAAATCTCAAGTACCACGAACCCCAATCCGAAATTTGCAGCGTCTACTATGCACCACTGAATTTTCGCGGTAAGTTTCAAAAAAAACGTGAATTACTTTGGAATACACGTTTTTTCAACTATTTTGAATAATTTCAGATGTGATGCTGTGCACCGGAAAATTGCCTTTGGACTCCCTGCCGAATAATCTTGGAACTAAAGACTGCGTCTTGGGTCTTGAGTGGAGCGGGAAAACGTCAGAGGGCGTGCGAGTTATGGGCGTGGTCCAAGTCTGCGGTTTAGCAACTTCGATTGTTCCGGATAAGGAGTTTCTTTGGCAGTTTCCAGAAACATGGACCCTGGCTCAAGCATCGACTGTTCCGGTTGCCTATGCAACGGCCTATTACGCTTTGTTTGTTCGCGGGAAAATTCAAAATGGCGAGTCCGTTTTGATTCATGCGGGTGCGGGTGGAGTTGGAATGGCTGCCATCAGAATCGCTTTATCAATAAACTGTACAGTTTACACGACAGTCGGCTCAGAGGAGAAAAGAGACTTCCTCATAAAAACATTTCCACAGCTCAATCAATCGTCCTTTTCAAATTCAAGGGATTCAAGTTTTCTGGAGCACATCCTTCGAGAAACGAGAGGTCGCGGAGTTGATCTCGTTTTGAACAGTTTGGCTGGAGACAAACTCCAGGCTTCAATTAAATGCCTCGCTTTTCAAGGGAGATTTTTGGAGATTGGAAAAGTGGATCTTTTCAAAAACACTGGACTCGGAATGTCAATCCTGTTGAAAAATGTGAGTGTTCATGGAATTTTACTCGATGGGCTCAAAGATGGCCACAAAGACAAATTACAGACGATGCAAATAGTTCAAGAAGGTTTGGATTCTGGAGTTGTTCAACCCTTGAAATCGACAATATTCGCTGATTCTCTCCAAGACGTTGAGCAGGCCTTTCGATTCATGGCCAGTGGAAAACACGTTGGAAAAATCCTGATTGAAATTCGCAAGGAAAATGACCATCAACCAAAACTTATCGAAACTCTGCCACGAACTAATTTTGATCCCACAAAATGTTACATTATAATCGGTGGCCTAGGCGGATTCGGACTTGAACTTTGTGGATGGCTAATTGAAAGGGGCGCTTCAAAACTGGTCCTTGTTTCTCGCTCTGGCGTAAGAAACGGATATCAAGAAAACTGCCTTCGAAAGTGGCGGAAAGAGGGCGTAAACATTTTAACACCAACAACCGATATCACCACACTGAAGGGTTCTACATCTTTACTTCAAGAAGCCATGTTGAAATTAGATGCACCTGTTGGCGGCATTTTCAACTTAGCCATGGTTCTTGCTGATGGCGTTTTACAAAACCAAACATCTGAATCATTCCAAATGGTTTCCAGGCCCAAAATTAACAGTACAATATGTATGGATCAAGTCTCTCAAGAACTTACGCCATCTCTCGAGTATTTTGTGGTATTTTCAAGCGTAGCCAGTGGAAGAGGAGCCCCAGGTTTGTCAAACTACGCGTGGGCAAATTCCGCCATAGAAAGGATTTGTGAACGTAGACAAAAAGATGGACTACCAGGATTAGCTATCATGTGGGGAGCTATAGGTATTTTTTAGAACATTTTTATTCACAAAGATCAAAGATCAAAAGAGCAAACATTACATTTTATTTATTACTACTATTCTTATTATTTATTTCTTCGTTGATATGGACTTCGGCCCAAACAACAACAAACATTAAAGAGAATAATTACTTGCGACCCCCAAAATCGAACAAACGGCCCCCAAAAACGAACAAAAGACCCCCATTTTAAGTATTTTGTGCCCCAACTTTTTGGGGGCACAAAATACTTAAAATGGGGGTCGTTTGTCCGTTTTTGGGGGCCGTATATATTATAAGCCAACATTAAATACTACTCAAATTGTCCTCAAATTCCAAATAGGTGACGTTGGGGTTCTCCAGGAAGCAATGCGTATGGGAAATAAGGCGGTGGTGGGAGGTACCATGCCACAACGAATCTCGAGCTGTCTCAAAACACTGGACATTTTTCTCAATGAAAGCAGATACAACCACCAACCAGTTTTGTCTTCGATTGTTTTGGCTGGAAAAACAAACAAAAGCGGCGCCGAAAATGGCGGTCTTAAAACCAGTCTCATGGAAAAAATCGGAAATATTTTGGGAATGAAACCAGGAACAATGCAAAGCATGAATCCGCTTATGAAACTATATGAAATCGGCATGGTGAGACTTTGTTAAAATTTTCCAAACATGTTAAGTTTCCAAAAAAGTTAATTGTTTAAAATATAAATATGAAAGCATGTCGTTTTTTGTTTCCTTATAGGATTCACTGATGGGTGTGGAGATAAAACAGCTGTTGGAAATGACCACTGGAACAACCCTACAAGATACGGATTTGCTGGAATTAACATTTGGAAAGCTACAAACCATTTTTAGAGATACGGACAAATGTTCAACTGACCAGATGGCGCCAGTTTTGAGTCCTATAGCCTCAGACGAAGATATGGAAGTACAGGAACAATCCGATAAGTTTTCCAATCTTTCGTCTACCGATTCAACTCATGTCCAAAATAAATCTTTTGAAAGGGAATCCAGGAAAGCGTTTGTACCCAGCAGCAGCATGCCACCAAGCTTGGAAGTTTTGGGGGCAAAATCCGAGTTTGCTGAAAGGGACAACCATCCTCACCCTATTCTGTATTTGTTTGTGGCATTTGGCCTGGTTATTATTTTCCATTTGGTGGTGATCTTCTTCATTCCGCTCCGAGTTGCCAGCAAAATCTACTTGAAAATATTTCACAATACCCAAAAGTCAAGAATAAAATTGTCGGAACGTCCCATGGATGACCTTGTCTTTTTAAATCCGCAATCCTCAAATATTGTCACAACTGTGACTTGCGAAGGAGCTCCGAACAGGTTGAAACTCATCAAGACTTTGGAAGAACGTCTTGTCCACTGGAAAACCAATATTCGACTGGATAAACCCACTAAAGAAAGTGATCCCATCTATGAGCCCTATGAATCTCTTCAATGGAGACTAGAACAAGGACTTTTGTTTAACTACTGGATAAAAGAACCAGGCTTCAGCATTAAGGATCACATTGTTTTTGAAACATTTCAAGTGACAGCATATGACACGCTTGAAAAAAGGGTGGTCAAAGCTGTTGAATTCTACAGCTCATACGATTGGTCAAACGACGAGGATAAACAACGACCCCAGTGGCAAGTCAAAATAATAGCACCAAAGCTTGTACCGAATTCCAATTCCAAGGAGTTTAGTATCATATTTTCAGTTCAACACTCGTATGGCGATGCCTTATCTGTTGTTCATCTTCTTCAGTAAGTTTTAAACAGTCTTTTTCTGATTTTCTTTCAATCACGAAGTTTTTTTATATTTAACATATTAAGTATGATAAGAAAGTCAGCAATCTTAGGACCACAACAACTTTTACCAAACTTATCAAGCAACTTTAAAAAAGTAAATAAGCATGGAAACTTGGAACATTTTTTATGCAGAAATAATATTTTTCATTGGTTTTATGTAGGTACGCATTCTGTGATCATAAACAAGTAGCACTAAAATCCTCTTTGTCTCCAGAATTCAGCACTAGCCAAAAGATTCAGGAAGAAAAGCAAGGCCATTTTGACCTTGCAGTCAGGCAGTTGCAGTCAAAGTCACTGGACATTTTTCGTCATGTTATGTCGAGGATCTTGTACTTTTTAAAAAGATTTCACATGCTAGTTTTTGCCGCTTGTGAATCAAATGTTCGATTCCATCTAAATAAAATTCCACATCTAGATCGGCATTACCACTGGACTGAGCTCAGCCTCGGGAAATTAAAATCAGTTCGAGATGAACAATCCGGAAAAATGTACCCTGCCTCTGCCGTAATTCTCACTTGCGCCTCTCTTGCATATGAAAAACTGTACAAAAAAGCTGGAAAATTGGACCACTTGCCAAAGGAGATTATTTTTGGTATGAGTGGTGTCATTTCGCCATATCCTACACTTTGCATGATCAACAATGCGGTTGCAAACAATGTGACGATTCCAGTGCACTCTTGTGAAGATGACGATGGGCACAATTTAGAAGAAACCATCCAAATGCAGCCGTATACAAGAATAAGAAATAGAGTGAAAGCAGCCACGAACGAAATCAACACCCGACTCACCGTTGAAAAATTGCAAGCGGTACAAGACGTATTTGTGATACTATCTTATTTCCCAATTCCTATACTAAAATGTATCCTCAGACATTTTTCGCCAAAGCTAACTCTTGGGTTTTCGCATGTTCCCGCCGTCCTTCCTCGAAATTATACATATTTTGGTGGACACAAGCTCAAAAGTTTTCATGGGACTTCATTGATAGCTCCAGGAGCTCAAGGAATGTTTGTCTCTGTTATCGACAGCGCAAAAAACACCGTTTCCTTATCGCTGCTGGTGGATGACCGAGCCACCGCAATCAGTCCAACATTCCTCTCGGATTTCTTCTATTTTTTCCAACAGTCGCTTGAAAACCTTTGCAGCTGCTGAAAAGAACCACAGAACAAGAGACCAAGTGAGAATTTCGAGTTCTTCGCTGTCTGATATTGCTTTCATCTAGCATAAGCCTTTGCATGCTCCAAATACTTAAACCTGTGTATTCTATTTAAGTGCTAAGCTTGCAAAAATTGTCATAAAAATGCTCAACCGTAATAAAAACGTCATCTTCAATCTACAGTACATAGAATATAATCATTTAAAGACCAGTAAAACCACTGGAAGCATTTTATTTGTCTATTCCATTTCAGTAGTTACATAAAATACTACCAATACAGCGAATGCTGCTATAATCCGTTCAAGCCTGAAGTAAAAAATTGTTTCCATTTTTTATAAATATCAGTAAATCTTGTAATGATACATGGTGCATGTTATAATAGCAAGCGAATAATGATGAATAACCACAGAAAGCGCGTTTTGAAGCAAAAACATAGAACTTGTAAAGTGTGAGAAATCGTAGCGTAATTGAATTTTCTTTCAATATTCCAATTTTTACAGTTCATCAAACCTGGTTTGTTTGCAAAAGAATAAGCATTCGTTTTTTGTCCATGGCTTTCACTTAAACTTAAGTTCACACGTTCTGAATTACTCAATACAGTTTGTGAGAAGAAGCCTGGGACATTTTCCTCTGACATTCCAGTTTATCTCAGTTTCTGCTCTAGTTCCCCAGATATCCCACGGGTAAAAAACTTGATTTCACCTATATTTTACTTACTTATTTGAATGACCCAATCCACTGCACAAATTCTTGACCATTTTCCGGTTCATAAACTCTAAGCAAAAAAAAGGTTAAGGAAATCGCACAAAGCAAAAACCTCTGCGCAAATATCAGCATCTCTCTCTCTGTTGCATCTATTTCACTTGAAAATATGATTCTGCAGAAAAACACTTTTGGTTTTTACAACTGTGCTGCAGAAAAAAAACCCATTCAATCAACACACAAAAGTATGTGAGTATTGGATAAAAAACTGTAAAATCTCAAGAGAAGGAAAATTCTTGATGCACCGTGAGAACCAAAATGATTGAACACGCAAGCTTTTTCCTTAAGATTTCAGCATTTAGCACAAGCAGCTAATATGTGTGTTACTAGTTCAGTTAAGCTTTGAGCCCTTGTTTCATTAATTTTCTCATCAGCTGAAATCCACTGGAACTAAAGTTTCAGCCTAAAGTTCAAGCATCCATTTTTTGCATGTTCAAGGCGAGGTTGCAAAGTTCCATGACATCAAAGCTAATGATTTGGTACTACCTGTATGCAGTTGTTTGACGTGTGAAGGCTTACAAAAACTAAAGTGGATTTTTTGTTGCACTTTGCAAGCGAATAGCAAAAACACTAGTTGTAAGCATACTTAACTTTTTTAATCTGGTTTATTGTCCGCAGCTATCCAACTTGTATTCCACAATTCAACTATAATGAAAACATAAAAAGTAAGCTTTGCTGCAGCTGTTTTGATCTGTGCTTTGTTTGCACTCGAATATTCCGTGTATCTCCTTTTGTATCGGATTGGCAATCAGTTATTTTTTGCAGTCAGAAGAAATTGTGTTGGAAAATTCCAGGAAAATATTCACAAATTGGCACATTATTTAGTACAAACACTTGAGTGTTTCAAAAATAGTTATCTTATTTTTTTTAAAAAAGTAAGCTGAAGTCGTCAACAGGAAAGGAAATACAAAATCGACAACAATAATGAAACCATTTCAACACTCTTTTCTGCTGTAAGACACAGATTTTCCTGGCAATCTCAAAGTTCAAATTTTTTTTCGCCAAGAGTCCGAAATAAAGATAAAAAAGGTTTCGTTTGTGAGCTTTGGAGAGTGCATGAACTGGAAACAGATTAGCGAAACAAAGTTATTTAATTCAATTGCAAAATTTAACAAGCCGAGGAAAGCTTCTTGAATTGGATTCAAATAAACATTTTTACATGCACGCTAAATTATAGTGGACTTATCAAACATGCACGGAACTAAACAGGGTCAAAAATGTGCGTTTGGACAGCAGGATGAAATTATGATTTCGGAAATGTCGGATCGGTTTCCCAAAACGACCAAACTATTGTTGGAAGGCGGCATCATTGAAATCAACTCAAGTGATTTTGACGGGGCAAATGTAAGAAAAGACATTTCTTTCATGGCACTGACTAAATAGTTTCCTTTCGAATACTTTAAATTTTTGATTGTGTTTCGAATTTGGATAGATTCCCGTCAGTTTAAAGTCTAGTGTGAAGACAATTTCAAACAAAGATACAGATGAAACTTCAACAACTCCTTTTCTCATCCCATTTTCTGGAAGAACAAAACACTCGGTCGAATTCGCCCTCAAAACAATTTCTGAAGAGATTAATTTCAATGGCTCACTTCCTCAAGACCTGCAAAAACTGCTCCAAAATGTGACCTGCTCGGAAATTTCTGGCCACACCGTAAGAGGTTACATGGTCCTTTCTCCTGATTTCAAACAAATTGATATGGATGTCCAAGAAAATGCCAGTGCAAATCCTCCGGTCTGGTTCATTTTTAATGGAATGGGCAGTCAATGGCCCCGAATGGGGCGAGATCTACTGAAATTTCCTGTTTTTGAAAATTCCATCAAAAATTCAGCAGCCGTTTTGAAACCACATGGAATTGACCTCATGTCAGTACTGACTGATGATACTGAAAGAGCTCTAACTGAAAGCGTTGTGAAATCCTTTGTTGCCATCACTTCTATTCAAGTGGCGTTTGTTGACCTTTTGAGGTCCCTGGGCGTGACACCAACTGGTGGAATTATTGGTCACAGTGTTGGAGAACTTGCAGCTTCTTACGCCGATGGATGTTTTACAGCAAGTCAAACGGTGCTTTCAGCGTTGGCTCGCGGAAAGGCGATTATGGAATCGGTGGGAAATATCGTATATATAGTAGCGGAAAAATGGAGTTGAATTTTTTAAAAAGAAAATGTTTTAAAATGTTCAAAATTTTACCCTAAAATCCCAAGAGTCGACAGAATTTGGATTCTTCCTCTTGTGTTTTCTCGAGTATTAAGAACAATGGGGATTTGCGAGCCAAAGTTTCCTTGTAAGATCTATTCATCGCATCGTGTTTATTCGGTAAAAAACCTTCGGAAAATTTTCATAATTTATGTTTGAGCCTTTGAGGAGCTTCACTGCAACAAAACTCGCCATTAGTAATTCCAAGGATAAAAACAAATTATGCACAACAGCTATGAAAGAAGGCTGACAAAATCCATTACTGATTAAAATAAACGATATGAAAAGGAAGTACACACAATAAAATTCTGGTTTCACTGGTGAGTAGTAAATAAAGGAGGATAATTCATGAAAACTCACTGTTGAAATTGTTTGAATATTAATTTTGAGTTGGTTTTTCCTTCCTTATTGAACAATGCAATTCACAACCTTTGATTGTATCAAATAAGAAGTTCACAAGTTCAGAATAGATTATGTGCAAATTTGTAAACATTTTCCTGGAATTTTTCAGCGCAATTACATTTTTTTTCAACGGCAGTAAAAGGTTGTTACTCATCAACCGGATAAAAAATGAAACCCGTCAAGTATTCCAGTACAAGAACAACATATCTCAAAACAACTAAACTGCACTATTGTTTTCAGCTCATGATTTCAAAATTAGAGTTTTTTTTTTGAAGATATGAGATCTCATAGAAAATGTATCGACACTTTTCCGTATCTTTTTTTCAATGAGTTTTCCTCGACACTGCACTCCAGTTTAGTCCACGCTGCTCCCGTTTTAGTGTTGTTAAAGAGTCAGAGGAAACTACATTTAGCTAACACTGAAAATACAAATTTAAGTTAAGAGTTCCACTGTAGAATTCAATTTGATTCTCAATGGTTTTCAAAATTAGTATTTTTAAAATTATTGCCGTCGTTCCACATTTCATATTCTCTTACTCAAAGTCGGAAACTGTGAAAGTTCTGAAATTCATTGAAAATTAGAGAGTCAAAATCACAAATCAGAGAAGCAAGCGGAGGATCTACCTAAAATGGCTTTACCGATTCCCAGTTTCAGTTCTAGGTCCAGTTGGATAAGTATTTCTGGAAAAAACTTTACACCATCAATATTGTCACTTCTTTTAGTGTTTTTAGTCTTTGTGCTGGTTCTCTTCCATTGGATTGAATCTCGAATGAATTCTAGCCTCAAAAATTATCCACCAGGTTGGTCACACATTCTGAATGTACAAAATTACAACGCTGTTGTGTACATGAAATTGGGTCCGGGTTTTCTAAACAAAATAGTGTTTAATTTTTGCATGCGTACAAAGAGGGAGTAAAAAGGTCAGAATTTTTTTGCCTGACATACACGCTCATTTTCATGCGTTCCTATTGTTCATATTTTCACAGGTCCGAGGAGTTCGCTCATGTTTCTTCGAAAATTTTGGAGTTTTTTTGTGGAATCCGATGTGCGATTTCTTCCCAATGCGAGAAATTTTGTGGCGGACTATGGAAAAGTTTTGGGGTTCCCAAAAATGTCCTTCACCGGGTTTTTACCGTAAACACTTAAAAAAATTGCGCAAAAAATACAAGACAAAATAAAATATTTACCATGAGAAAAGTAACAGAGACGTTTGAAAATTGAAATTTTTGAGGAATGAAGCTACAATTGCCATGGTAACAAAAGTCTTTGCTTTCCGTTGGTTCAGTTTTTTAATCGCCCTGACTCCATTTTACATGAATCACTAGAATTGTTGTCATCAATGACGCCCAGTTTCTAAGGGAGGCCTTCAACCATCCCGCCGTTCTAGCCCGCCCAAATCTCGAATATGCACATATGTACAGAGATGGAAAACATCGGGGTAAGTCAACTCGAAAACTGGTTAAATAAAAAATGTAAAATTGTCTCCGCCAAGAGGATTTTTGACTTGATTGTACAACTGTAATTTGTAACTTTTAGGAATAGTGTGTACATCCGGAAAAATTTGGAAGGAACTTCGTAAATTCACAATGAGCCAGCTGCACAGTCGTGGCTTTGGCATGAAAAAATTGGATCCCGTCCTCATTGAAGAAGGTTCGTTTCATTTTGTTAGCTTCTAAATGTCAACACTTTTCTTGAAACTCCACAACTGTTGATTTATAATACGTGCATAACTCATCTCATTTGTAATTAGCATCTGAACTTGTCAAAGCAATTCGGGAAAAAGACGGCCATCCCATCGCCACGAACAACTTCTTTAACATTTCCGCCTTCAACGTGCTCTGGCAAATAATGTCCAGTCAACGTTTTCATTTAAAAGACCCACTTGTTCACAAGTTTATCCACTACATTGAAGAGTAAGCGGGAGATTTGTCGTTACAAAATACTCTGACAATTTTCAATCGGGATTTGCTACTGTTGTCACAGGTGCATAATGTACATATTTATGACAATCTGATCTGTTTTTGTTTGACTAGGTGCTCTGCAGCATGGATTCAAAATGTCATACTGGTAACCTGGCCAAAAGTTGCTGCTCCAGTATTAAATTTCCTGGGCACAAACAAAATCGTAGAGGCAAATAAAGCGGCTTTGAAATTCTCATCGCATTTTGTAGTGGATCGAGTTGTTGAGTTTGACCAAGGGAAACGACTCACTGACTTTACAGATGCTTTCATAGAAAAAATTAAAGACACGACGGATGTCAACTCACCGTTTTATGGACAGTTGGGCTGTATGCACGAAAGAATCATATTTACTTTGTACACGAAACGAATTCCAGTGAAGGAGTGAAAAGGTCACTAATCAGTATTTTTATATAATTTAGATGAGCATCTGAATGAACTACTTCGAGACTTTTTCATTGCTGGAACTGCAACTACGGGTGCCACAACAGCATGGGCCATGCTCTATCTCGCCCTTCATCCGGAAGTACAGGAAAAAGTTCGCCGAGAAATTGACAGTGTGATTGAAAGAAGACCCCCGTCTCTGGAAGATAGGCCAAAGTTAGTGGACAATAGTACTTGCATTTTCTGCTTTGATCTTTTCAACTGATGTTCTTTTCATGTTTCGAAAGATGAAATTTTCGGTAAATGACATTTTGACCTCTTGAAGAAATGGCATTTTGACCGCGCTTTGACCGACGACGTTTCGACCTTGGTCGACTTGCTTTTCATTTGTTTCATGTTGTTTTTCAGGATGACGTATACGGAGGCAACAATTATGGAGACATTGAGGCGATCGTCAAATGCGCCGATGGGAATTCCTCACTTTACTTCTGAAGATGTACAAG
>JAQGBI010000151.1:0-26991 GCA_034698325.1 Sminthurinus elegans | reverse complement strand
TTGTGTGGAAAAATTGAAATTGAATTCGCTCAACAATTTTATTCCTCTTTTTATCCTCTGTCTTCAAAAGTAGAGCAGCTCTTTGTTCTTTGTTCACTGCCCATTTTTAAGTTCATTTATAAGAGCGAATTAAAATAAAGTAAAATATTTTGGTCCTCTTTTTAGTTTTTTGAGGCTTTGACAAGTTTTTATTTATCTTTTTGCTTTGAATTTTGGTGAAAATTAAGAACATAGCCTATCATTGTAATATCAAAAAGTAGTTATGAAGGGGTTTATTAATTCACATTCTTTCCTGATTCTATCAGCCACAATTTTTTTGACATGTTTCACAAGTTTTGGCTACGCTGGAGTTCAACTGAGGAAGGAAAATTTGAGTGTCACTGGCTGTAACAAGGAGATTGAAATTTCAAATGGATTTCCAACGTTTGTGGAAAATGAGGAAGACGACATTGTTCTTTTTGAATGTCTCACTGGATTTTTGTAAGTAAAAACTGAAAACTGAAACTTGTAAACTCAAAACCCTTTGTATTTCCAATATGTTTTATTTACATTTTACATGCATCATAAATGATAAATTATAAATTATTATAAGTCGTAAACGAAGAGAAACGAACAAAGGAATAATGAAAAATGTTTTTTTACTCTTTCTCTAAAATTTCACAGGCCATATGGAGGAATGAAAGCAACTTGTAAAAATCAAGAATGGTCTGCACTACCACCAAAATGTATCAGTAAGAACAAAAACACGATTCAAATCACAGTATTCGCTTGTTTTTAAATCCAGCTTCCAATTTATGTTATTTTTTATAATTTGTTGTAAATGTAAATTTTTAGAGAAAGGATGTCCTCAACTCAAGATCCCAATCAATGGTCATTTTGAAGAAATTGAGGATTTTTCCGGAGCTCTGGTCCACTTCCAATGTGATCAAGGCTATCAACTCATGGGGCAGTCGGAAATAACCTGTGACGGTGGAGAAAAATGGTCCCATGAACCTCCCACTTGTGTCAAATTACCCCGACAAGTGATTGAACAAACTAAAGGTGAACTTTAAAATCCAGTGTAAACCGTCCAACAAAAAATATAACATTTTACTCCTTTTTAAAAGATGGAACATGAAATTTGGCGTACATATAAAACTCAATATTTTATTCCCCGTCTTTTACTTTTTCTAAACAAATAATAATAACACTTCTTTTTCCCATTCCAGCAACGAGTCAGTAGTCACTGTTCACTGGTAATTCATAAATCATGTTTGTACAATTTTTTGCTTTTTCCACAATTGACAATTCACAACCAAAAAAGCTATTACACCTACTCATTTTTCTATATATAAACAATGAATCATGAAACATGAAATACATGCTGTAACTGCACTGGCTGCACAAACCAAACCACAGACTATTTACAATTTAAATACTATCAATTATATTACAACTTACAACATAATTTATGTCATTTTATTTGTACATTTTACACTTGGCACATTATACATGACTGTTTGTTTGAATTTTGAATTGATGAATAAAAACAGCAGTCAACACTATTTATAAATTATTTATAAAAATTTGAGCAACTTTTCTTCCTCCTCTTTTCTTCAGCATCAACAATCAACACTCAAAACAATTGTTATTCCATTTATCATTCAGCATTCATCATTCATATTCAATCTTCAATGTTCAGTGATTCCAAGTTGTCTGGGATGAAAAAATAAACAGAGAAGGAAAAAGGTGTAGACATCTGTATTATTTGTACTTTGTACAATACAAATATATGAAAAAAATCGGTGTAGGTTTTCCTTCCCTATAACCACCAAATTAACATTAAAAATTTACATAAACAACAAAACTAGCAATTATTATGAAAACAAGGAGTGAGAAAGATGAGAGTCTCATCATGTCATTAAAGCTTAAAGCTATGTTAGATGTTAGGGTGTGAATAAATATGTATTATGATTCATCTTCATTTATCATTTATCATTTATCTTCATGATGCCCACCTGCAAAATTCGGCTGCTCCTTTATTGTATGACGCTACATAATATTTTAATACATAAGAGAAATACGGTGCAGAGTGCATTTACACTCTACTCTGTACACGCAATTTTTCACGTATTTAATCACAGGGAAATTAAAAAACTGTAAAGTCTTTGCACTCACTTTTTGTACTCCATAATATTATGATATATTATGATATTATTAATTACGAACGGTGATCTTCCTCAATGAGAACTACGTTGTGTAATGTGTAATACATATAGGATAAACGATAATATATATACAAATCTTTGACTCTTAATGCATAACGCCTCATTTATTTGCACAGTCTGAACACTGTACACTGAAAGAGCATATAATATGCAATAATAAATATGTATATAGGAAAAAAGAAGAAGAGTACTTGCTCTCATCATTATAAATTAAAAAAGAGAAAAACTACAGCAAAAACAGGTTTCATACTTTATGACATGAGGATTAATTTCATTCAGAGATGATCATGTTGATGCTGCTTCGTCCAGGTGTTCTATACTCTCACATGCTCTTCTTACTTCTTGTTCATTTACATTCAAACGTTGATGAGACACTGAACACTGACCATTGGCACAGGCACCTTGTCCATTGTTCTTGTCATCTTCCTTTATTTTTTAATCCCACTTCATTTGAGTTTTCAAACTAAAAACTATGGCCATGCTTGAGCATATGTACATAATACATGTTTTAGTATAAATTTTAATGTACTGAGAACTGAGAGTATACTTGCATAACACTGAGAATATGGTTTTGCTTTATGTATGGTGTATGGTATAAAGACACAATACAAGACATTTGATATTTGATCCCTTTGAACTTTTCTCGGCGAAAAACTGGTAGGTTTTTTCCATAGGCAAAAATTATTGAAAGTTTCTACAAGTTTCTTCAAATTACACAAGTTATTAAAACAGTAATAAAGAAGTGAGATTGAATCCTTCGCCTTCAGTTTAGTCGCATCCTTTGACCAGGTGAGTTGACCAGTTACGAGTTTTATAACTTCTAAAGCTCTCACATTGTGCATCGTCCATATCATCCATTGCAAAGCCGCAAATTGATAACAGTTGAAATTATTTAATTTTGGTTTTTAGGATAGTCAATAGTATTCAATTGATTGTGAGAGTCAACTGAGTTTTAAAAATACAAAAGAGTAGTCAAAATGAAGACTTCTCACTTCCCCCAAAAAGTAGTCTCAACACTATTAATTTTTGGAATCAGTCAAAATTGTGCTGCTCCAGTACCTGCACCTTTGCCAGGTGGTGTGAGTCAAGTTGGCTTCACCATTTATCAGAATAAAGAGGCAGCGGAACGGGCTCGTAATCCACACAAGTCCAGTCAGACCGATGGACTACATTCTACTCATAAAAATGATCGGGTCATCGTCACATATTCCATCAACCATCCAACAAGCTACAGTCAACAGGGTAAGTCCTCATTCATCCGTTTTCAGTCATTTAAATTTTTAGTCTAATTTCTAATTACGTCTCCGTACTTTGTACTGTATAGACTATAGACCATAATATTTTGTCCTCTTTTTACACATGGCTATTTTAGAAGCAGTAGGTGATGTGTCCAAAACTGTTCCAAAGTACAATCTCTTCCAATCTCATCAACAGCATCAAAAACACATGGAGATGATTCGTCTATCCCAAATGCAAGGAAGTTTTAAAAGCAACCCCAGTACAAATACAGAGTATGTATCTAATTTGCCATCAAATAAATATAAAGTACAAGAACAAAAAGCTGGTAATTATGCAGCAAAAAGTTATCAACAACAACAGCAGGATTCATTCAAATCTGTCTCATCCCCATCTTCACCATCTTTCCAAGTTAAGTCACAACAGGAACAACGACAAGAACAGTCGCCGTATTTCCCTTCAAGTTATGATAAAATCCCCTCAAATCATGCCCACCAACACCAACACCCCGTAAAAGACAACAATCTAAATAATATTGAAAACTTGAGCTTAAAAGAAGCTCTTGATATGAGTTATCCACTACAGTATTTTTAAAACAATTTACAACTGATAATCAAAATGATTTTTACTATAAGTACTGAGTACAGAAACAATTTTATTATTGATAATTTATGGTGATGAATCTTTCCTTTCAAATTGTAAATACTTTGAATTTTGAACGCATAATACATATGTGAAAAATAAAAACAAACAGTAAAATACTTAATTTTACCAAAAAAACATGTCACATGTTACTTTTTTTCAATGGCAGTGTAATGATAATAATTATTATTTCTTTTGTTTTTGTCATGATGTGTGTTCAAGATTTTTAGACTGTATTCTGTGTCACATTGAATAATATGTGCGTGTTTTATGTGTACGTTGTACGTTTAGGCTCTTACATATGGAAAATGGAAAACTTTGGGGAACGAAAGAGGCTTCCTGTCTCCACTGATTAGAACAAAACTTATCTCTCGGACAGCATGTACAACGTACAACGTGCATTTACTGTATATAAAGAATATAGGACACAAGACAGAAACATGGGACAAAAACAAGCATGAATATGCATTACAAATTATAATATTCATACATACATAAATATTATATATTTACATATGTATACATTATACATGCTCAATGCTCATGCTGACCACGAGATTCATCCTGTTTTTTTCTTCCCAGAGTTTTAAAATCTATAATAATAATAATAATAATACTGTTTTGTCATCCTCGTATTGACTGTTGACTCATGAGAAATGAGAAGGCCACAAATAAAAATCCCTTGAGATAGAAAATGCAGGGGAAAAGTCACAAGTCATAAACCATGAATCATAATAATATGGCGAATCGATTTGGAATTGGAATTGGGGTTTTTATTCTTTGAGTTTTGAATTTTGAATTTTGAGTGTCTCTATATAAAAAAACTCCACAGTTTCCACTCTTTCCTTTGTGTAATTGATAATTGATACTTGATACTTTACTATTAAGCGACCTTGGTTAAAAAAGTACAGAGTATTTTCTAAATATTTACACATCTTACGTTTTACATGTAAGGAAAACTTGGAAAATTGGAAAGATGAGAAAAAATTATTTTCTTCTTGTTGCAACATCAATTGTGATTTTGGAACTAGTTTTTGTGGACCATGTTTTCAGTGAAATAGTTCGACGGGATGTAAAAACCTCTGGAGATGATTCAGAAGATTTGGAGCAACTACCACGACTGGACAATCGGAGTTCATCTCCGCGTCGTTCAACTAGACTCCAAGCAGCTCGTGAACGCAATGGAAATAGAAATGGAAATAATGGAAATGCGAATCGTCGTCAAAAGGGGAATTGTACCAAAATTAATATTGAGAATGGTGTGACCACTTTTAAACAACGAGGAGTTATGGTCAGATACATGTGCAGTCACGGCTATGAGTAAGATTTTAGAATCTAGATATTCTTCTCTTTTACTCTTTTCTCTTTACATAATATAAAATATAATGAGTGAATTTAATAATGACAAATGCATTTTCATATTTTCATAAATTTATAGATTATTTGGATCGGACTTAGCATTTTGTTTTCGTGGTCAGTGGTCGGAACCAGCCCCGATTTGTACTCGACCAGGATGTCGTCCACTCTTTTTTCCTGTGGGGGGTTACGCTACGAGTCTCTTCTCAGGCAGTGTTATGGAATTCTCCTGTAATCCTGGATATGATCTCAAGGGTTCTAGCATGTTATTCTGCGATGGAATAAGATGGAACGGGACTGAACCAGCTTGTGAAGCCGTTCCACTTCCTACAATCATGCCACCACCAACAACAACTCCATCCTCCACAACAAATTCTACTCCTATTCTCCAGTCCAGATTCCCACTCCGACCTCCACCGACCACCATGCCCCCCATGCCAAATCCCAATCTACCTTCTCAACCAAATTCATATCTATTTGACACAACTTCACATTCAGATTCTGATTCTGATTCTGATGTCGAGTCCACAACTCCCAAAATAATGGACGAAAATGAGGATGACATTGACGTTTCCTGGAAAATATTCACACCAGATATTAATAATACTACTAATGGCGAGAGTCCCGGAAATGCAACAACAGCATTATTTTTACCCAGTTCCTCATCAACATCCACGGAAGCAGGACCAAAAACTACTGAACCAACAACAACAACGATTACGACAACAAGAGCAACAAGAGAAAGTGAACCAACTACAGAACAGCCTCAATTTACTACTGCTGCTACTACTACAACTAATTTGACAACAATTAGATACAAAATACTGCTAGCAACTACTGAAAGCCCTTCAAATTCCATTCATGTCTTCCCAACAAATTCACAAAATTCTCATGGTCCAGAAGAAGTTGCATCTTTTCTCAATGCAACTTCACTTTCACAGAGAAATGACACAATTAACATGAATACAAATAGTATTGAGAATGAATCTACTCCAAGTGTTCCAAATGTTTCTTTTTCTCTTCCTTCAACGACAAGTACAAGTACAACTAGCAGTGCAACAACAGAAAGTCCAACAACAGCAACCACCACGACAAAGCTAGTAGTAACAAATGCAAAAAATCAGACTTGGCCAATAAGAATTTTGCCAACAAATACCACTCCAAATCCAAATCTAGGCCTCAATAGATCTGTAGTTGTGCCTGAAATAATGAGCATGAATAGATCTCGTCCAAGTTCCATCAGTGTGGCCAGTTGTACAAGGAAAAACTATCACCCTGAAAAATGTCTTCAGTTTTGGAATTCACTTCGGAATCGAAATAAATTCGTGTCAACGAGTAATCCATTTTCCATCCGAAATGCAACCACAACTACAACTGCTACTCCCTTTATTTTCAGACCAAATGTCTTGAATATGACAACACTCAATTTCCCTTTTCTAAATGCAACAAGTTCTAGAAGATTCCCAAATGTCCGAGTTCAACAAAATTATAGTTCAGTCGTCCGGACCGGAAATTCGGGACGAGTAAATTATAGAAACAAAATTAGAAGTAGCACTACAAGAAGTTTTACTCGTGTGAGACCAACAACAACAGCAAAGACAGTGACAACAACAGTGACAGTTCCTACATTTCAAATAATCAACACAAGTACAATTGACAACAGTTTAAATACAGCTGACTCATCCATCAACAACAACAATACTCAATCCAATTTCGATAATACACTAGATCAGTACATAAAAGCGAGTAGTGGCAAAAGTAATGAGGCTCCGACGACCAGTGGGAGAGAACGAGAAGAAATTGAGAAAATTACAGAGGAGAAAGAGAAACAGGAATTTATAACACCGTTCACTTTGAATGGCTTGACTAATACAAATTTAATTGAAGGGGTTAAATTTTCTCAACCTAAAAAGGCACAAAAGAACAATAATAGTATTTTAATTACTAGTGTTTCAATCCTCCTTGGTGTGGCTTTGATGGGGTCCGTTTCCGTTTTGATTCTACGTATGTATAGAAAATTCAAGGGGATTGCAAGACCTCGTAGAGGGGATTGTGACGGGAAAAATTTATCTGTTCATCATGATGCGGAAGAGGATTTTGTATATTTTGGAAATGGTCAATGGTGAAGCTTTGTGTCTAAAATCAAAACCTATTTGAGTATAATATTTTTCAGCTGACATTTGACAGGGTATTTTGTGTTTTGACGTATTTTACAACTTTTAATTTGTGTGAATTGCAAAATTTGTTTGTATCTGTGACTCCACTTTTCATATAGATATTTTGATGAATCCGATGAATCCACAATATCTCATAAAAGAATCACAATAATAATAATTATTTTTAAATTTATTTTCTTAAAACAGCAATATAAAATAAGTCTATAAAAAATATTATGCCGTATGTGTGTTTTTAACCAATTTAATGAATAAACAAATGAAATCAAGTCTTTATCAAAAATACAAAAATAGCCGAAAAATAATTTCGCGTTTTTTACTTTTTACTTTTTACATTTGATTTTTCAGCTACATTTTCTTTTTTCTTCTTCTCATTTTATTCATCATCAATCACAAATAATAAATAATAAAATGTATTGAATATAAACTACACGGATTTTTAGTAAATTGTGTATGCCTAAAATGAGTAAATTGTAATAATAATTTATAAAATATGACAGCAGCTTCCTCCATCTACACCATGGCCAAATTTAGGAAGAAACCTATGTGAGTACTGAAAGATAATAAAATGTATAAAAAAACAATAAAGAAATTTAGACACGCTGATATCAGATGTCACATCTCATGTCGACAAAGAGAAAGCAAAAGTGAAAGAAAAAAAGAAAGCAAACTGAGTACTTACAACTAGAAAGGATGCGGTCAACAGAATACACTTTCCTTCTATAGTCAATCCACGGGGAAAGGACACAGTGAAATTATAAGGATTATTCTTGTCTTTTGTGTCAAGCATCATAGACCCAATTGATTCGTCATGTGCCCGAATTTCAATAACCTTTTGACCTCGTTTTGACTGAATTGGATCTTCACTATTAATCAAAATTTCAAACAGATCCTCTCCAATTTGATTTTGACAGGTAATATGCGGTATACTGAGTAAGTCCAAAGCGGAACATTCGATTAGTCCAATAAATTTTTCCTTCATCGTTACAGCTGTTAGCTACAGTAAAAAGTAAAAAGAAGAAGTAACATGAGATTACTGATTGTTTTATTTACTACAATGATAATTTATGAAAGAGAAAGTGAAAGAAAGTTGATTGCGTAGATGGTAGCTGCCACGTATAGGTACAATTAATATCATGAATCCAATTATAAATAAAAGAAATGATAAAATAAAATTTCCAAGTATACGTGAAGTTGGGACACTGAGGAAAAACATGAAGATCCATTGAGATCAATAAAGTTAATAAACTGCGACTCCGTTCCTCTACCATCATTCCCTCCACTTCTTATGTCCATTAAAGCTGGCTTCATAAATAAACTAAGATCTTTCATCCCAATTCCAGCTGGCTCATTCTGTAACTCTTTTGAATTGTATTTTAATTTTAATATCGGTTTACTTTCATGTCCTAAAATATTTGTCACGGCAGGAACTTCCCCTACAACTAAAGTGTACAAAATATTTTGATTGTTCAGTCCTCTTTTTACAATTCATGTGCAAATATTGAAAATGTCAAAATGTTTAAATTTTATATATATATGTATAAGGAACAAAATACTTGGTGTATATTTTTTATCCTATTTCATTACTGATGTTTCCTTGTGGGAAAAATGTTATTTCATGTTCCAAAGCCAGCAAGTCCATCGCTCATATTTCTCCTCGGGGGGAGGAGAATATTTTGAAAAATGGAACAATTTTATATCAACTTGATTTAAATTTCGAGTGTAATAGAAAATAGAAATGTTGGACGGATGAACTGATAGAAATCCAAATGGAGTAGATAAACTAGACTCCTGTACCGTAAACTGGGGACAGCCAATTTTCCAAACTAAACCTGTATAATATTATATGCATGCATATAGATGATAGATGAAATGGAAGTAAAACATGTATAAAAGATAAGGATAAGATAAATTGTTTTATGATGATTGAACAAAATGATTCACTGATTTCACGTACCTATACTTAAAACTCAAAACACGTAGTACATGTTAAATATATATGTATACAGTAACGAACTAAGTACCTCTCTGTTGTTTATTTATAAACATTTAACGTCATCGTAATAATGAAATCCAATCCAAAAGCAGAGAAAAAAAATGTATTACACACAAAGCAATATTTCTAAAAGAGCCAATATAAGTATATCTATAATGGCATCATCATTTTATTGTTAAAAGTCTAACAGAAAATACAGAATATGTTTTTTTTCATTTCGTAATATTTGATTACTCTCTCTTTCTCACTTATACAATATTTATCCATAGTTTAATAGTACTACTTACTAATACAGCAGTAGGTATTATTACACTATGACAGTATAAACTTGAATACACATATACACAATCTTTCCAATACACTTCTTTGTTTTTTCATTATTATGTATTTTATATATGGCTGTCGCTCTCTAAAATATAAAATAAACTGAAGAACAATCAATCTAATGTCTAAAAAACCTTTAAAAATAATAATATTATGTTATTTACAACAATCTTATTTCATATAAAACAGGGAAACGCATAATAATAAGTTATAGGATGAATTTCGATTTTTGTTATATTTTTCACGCAATGAAATATGTATTTCTTAAATATAATGGAAATTGTCCGATACAAAACAAAATAAAAATAGCAGTACATAATATATTTAACAATCAAATGTCATATCTATATATAATATGGATAAGTACACACATAATAAATAACTATAACTATATATATATATATTATATTCTGATGGTCAATAAATGAATAGAAACATTTTTTTATATTGTAAGTAAATGTAATAGGTTGCTTTTCGATAGTCAATATTTCCTGATTCGATATTTCATGCATCAGTACTCTGTATTCTGTACACATACATATCATATGTATGATGCATTATTTTCATGTGTACGAGTTTCGGTCACACAAGCTATTATACATAGACTTGGTGTAAGTAGTAATAATAATAATAATAATAATAAAAATATTACGTTGGTTGACATTACAATCTATACGTGTATAAGCATACTAATAATTTTGTAACACTTTTTCTTTACTGTATAAATAGTAAATGAATTTCTAATTTGTATAAATTTTGTACGCATTACATAATATTATACCATATATCGACCTTTGCAACTGAATTTTGTTTTTCATAATATATCCTTAAGTATATAGAGTTTTCAATTAAGTATTGTGTAAAGTATTTAAAATTGTAATTTGAAACCTATACTTGTAATAAATCTCAATTTACAATACGCATTTTTATTTGCCCCTTCTTTTGCTTCTTCTTGTGTATTTCAAATGTCAGTACGGCATAATGAATTTGTTGTTGTAATTATGGTGTGTGTATAATAATATGTAATGTAAAATGTAAAATATTCTTAAATATAACCTACATACATGTCATATTATATGTATATATCATTGTTATTATTATTATAAATACTTCAATATGTACAAAAATGTACATTATAATGGAATCCATACGGTTCGTCGGAAGTTTTCTTTTATTCACTTCTTCTGTTTTTCTATAACATCATGATTAATTTTTTTAGCTCGTATTACATTTTTTTTTATCTAGATATAAGTAATATGCATTACCACTTTTTCTACTACATTTACGATTTTAGTCTGTATCATAATATTATTTATTATTTGATAATAAAATTTCATGTAGTACGAAAAGTAGTAATATTGTTATTATTTCAAAAGGTTAAAAAAATATTCAATCACAATGAACCAACAAATAACAAATCTAAATAAAATGGGATAAAAAAAAAGGTCGACATTCGAGACGGACACGGTATAAGACGAGGAGAAACACGGTTACAATGGACAATGAAACGACGGATTTTGTACACAGTACACAGTAGATATATAATAACAAATTAAATAGAATGTAGGATACATAAATGTAAATATACATTGAACAGACACTCATCGTTGATCATTATATAAAATATATTAGTTGATCATGACACTCACATATATATATCATATAATTATTATAATATATTTTGCTAAAAATTATTACTATACGATTCAATGTATGTAATACACGGTATATATATATAATATTAATTACTTTTTATACGTAAAAGAGTAGTCACTATACATCCTCTACTATAATGTCTACTACCAATTACTCTAAAGTAGGGAAGTCGACACATAAATATTATTATTATATATAATAACATGGATAAAAAGTGTAAATATGGATGGCATAAAAGGAAATTAATAAACACCATGAGCTTTGCTCATGATATTGTATTTTATGTATAATATATTATAGCCACTTTGAACACTAAAAGACAAGGGTAAATAAAATACACTACGAGATATTTAAAAAATATTAGGCTGGTATGTCTACAAACAGTCTACAAGATTTAATAACACCTACAAAAAAAAGGATGATTGAATGACTCGAGAGAAAAACAAAAACAAAATGACATGGTCAACGTCACAAGGTTATAACGAGAAAAAACAACTTTAAAAAACTGAAAATCAGAGGGAATGACATTTGGTCTATACATATATAACTACCTATATAGAAGACTACAATACTTGATAATGTATATTATTATAATAGAATATTTATATACGTTTCTACATATATGGTTCATGTTTGTTAATTCGTAACAAGTTGCTATACAAATCATAATAATATGACAAACTGCTCATATATTTGAATTGACAAATCTCTGTGAAGGATTTTTGATAAACTCTTTCTTTTCTTTTTTGATCCCTATTTTACCCTTTCACCTTTCACATTCCCTTTTTTCTTTCTTGATGTTATCCATTTATACTATTATCAGTATTATTTAGTTTAAATCATTTTTCACAACAATACTTAGAATTACTATATTACTATGTTGTTATTTTACGCAGTGGTTGTAAAAACTCTCGGGTATGAAATAACATATATAATAATAAATAATAATCCTCATAGTAGAATTTCAGTTATTATATATAGTACAATACAATCTAGAGTGTTCCATGTTCCATATATAGTAAATAGTATGCTGTACGTATGGATATTTTTTTTTTGTAGTCTATCTATATAAATACAAATAGTATTTAAGTATTTATAGTATTAAATTATGTAACGTGTAAAATTTGTAAGAAGTTTCATGTCACTACTACTATTATTATTTACAAGCTTACAAAAGAAGTTGTTGTAAATTTTTGATTTTGTTTTTGCGTTTTTAGCAGAACTTGGATGACCATCATGGCGAGGATATAACGGTAATAGTAATAATAATTATTAACTTTATGATTATTATAATAATATTGATGATAAATGGTGAGGAGGAGGAGGAGAACCTTGCTAAAGATCAGTATCATACCAAGCTGCATCAGCATTTCCGTCAGACGGTGGTTGAGGAGGAACTTGAGGGGCATAGTTTTCTTCATCAATCTCCATTCCATCGAAACCAAATTCCATCATTCCAGCATATCCATCTATAATAGTAAAAGAGATTCATATTTCATTAGTACAATCCTAAATTTTAGTAAGTAAAATGACATGAATTCATCATACACCCGTATAATATTATATAAATTTAGTTATATGCCATTTTTAGCTTATGTTACAAAATGTAGGCTTTGGACAGAATTGCGATACATAATAGTATAGAGAGATATATATATACATGTATGTACACATACTTTATTCCCCCAACATTAATTAATATAACTTGTATATATATATACAATACGACCCAGAAAAATAACAAATGTGTAGAAGATGTACAGCAGATATGCACATACTATAAGTATGCGTCAAAGTACAATATAATAGCGAGTATTTATATTAGACTAGTAATAATATAGAGTAGAATAAAACTAAAAATGTCTCCGTGAAAAAACCTTTGTAAATAAATAAAAAATGTTGTACACGAATATTTTACATTAGGAACAATATAAAGGCTTAAAAGTTTTTAGAGAATAATTTAACATTGGATACTGGACGATATTATGACAGTATGTTATGGTCTTGTTAGTAAAAGCTTGCAATCTTCTGTTCATCTGTGCAAAAAGATTGAAGCCATTGCATTGTTAATAGTTAGTTGAATTCTTTGTAAACCCATTTTGTAAATGATTAGTAGCTTAGTCGATATGAAGTAAGCAATATCCCGTACATATACACCTTCTAACTCTCAAATCATACAAAATATTGTGATCTGAAGAACAGCATAAAATGGATTTCTTCATATTATTATAAAGTTAGAAAATGTTATTTCTTTCGTCGTTGTGTAAAATACAATGTCTGTATGCATGTATGTGCATATTATAGTAAAAAAAAAACATGGAAGACTCTCCGTACAAGAATGAATAAATCAATTACAAAAAAACATGATAACATCAATGTGAAAAAGTAAAACATAAAACATTAAAGCACAATTTACAGCACAGAACAATAAGAACTTAAGAAGGCGATAAATTAGAATAAACGATAAACATTGCAATAATGCATCAACTACAAAAACGCTACAAAAACACGCAAGTACAAAGTACAACAAACCATGTCGTTAAGTATAAGTACAAAAAGCAGCAAGAGTAAAAGGCAATACTTTAGCATTCGAATTATTACTTTACAAAACAAAGAAATAAGAAGAAAAAGTAAAATATGTAATTAAAAAAAAAAAATCATAAACCAATTGACGACTCAATACAATACCTTTATAATTGCTATGACTTGGCACACTGGGTGGGTTGGAGCCAGAGAAAACTGTCGAATCAAATACCTGGTCTGGTGATAATATGTCCTACGTAACATACAAAAACATAAAAAAAAAAAAACGAAATGCAAAAAAAAAACCAAAACAAAAAATAAAAAAGGATAAATAAAACTACATAATATAATTTAGATATTATATGAAATGCAAAAATATATCAATGTGAGCATGCAATTTCAATTGTAATGTATACCAACTTGTAATAATAAAATATTAAATACTATTGTAAATAAAAAAATACTTTTGTACTGGCTTATACAAATCTCAAGCCTTCAACTTTTATAGATCAAAAACAAAAAACAAATTTGTGGAGCTAATAATTTAACATTATTTTAAAAAAAAACGTGAAATTAAGCAACACGTGAAAAACAAAATCATTAAATAAAATGCTAATGAATTAATCGACAGCATTATTAAATGGTTCTTGTAACTAACAATACTATTTAAAAATGCTTCCAATTTGTTTTTCCATTTATAGGTATATACACATATACCTATTTTTATGCCCACTCGTATGCAGACTTCCATAATTAACATTGTTAATAATTATTATTGTATGTGATTCCTAATATTTATGGTAAAGATATAATATGTATGTATGATCCGATCGCTAAAGAATCATAAGACATTACAGACTTTCATGTTTAAAATTTAGATAAAACTGGAAACAGGCTACATGAAATGTCATATATGGAAACTATGAATACAATGCTTCATATAAGTTGTAAATGTTTTTACCTGGAAATCTGGTGGAGCTCCTCCAGTCATTTCATGACCCCACATGGATTCTCGGTCAAATAAAGAATTTGAAAGTTCCATGGAGAGTCGTTTCTTGTAATCTGGTGGTTTGTCCTCGGACATGCGGAAGAGAATAGCTGCTGCATATGTGGCAACACCTTCATTACGGGAATGCAGGAGTTCAGTAAGTGGTGCGGTGGCTCCTTCTCGTTCAATCATATCTGCTCCTTCTTTATCAGCTGCCAATTCACACAAAACTCCAGCTGCCACTCTTTGAATATTTTCAAGTTCATGATAAAGGAGTTGAACAAAAATGGAAATGACATTCATTCCACGGATTTGTGCTCTATTATGTGCTTCTCTTGCTAAAATATGAAGAGCTCCAACAGTTCCCTCAACAATTTCTTCCATTCGAACTCCCTAAAAAACAAAAGAAATAACATATCATTACTTTATCATTCTTGTGTATAAATAAATCAAACTATCATTTCACATTCATTCTATATATATAATTGTAGAAAAGTTTCATGTTATATTTTTAACTTGTAATAATAAAAAGGACTTACATCTGGATATAGAGCTGCACTACCTCCACTTGATACACTAGTTCGTCGTTGGGAATCTTGATATGCTCTCATGAGAAGATGAACAAGACGTGCAATAGCTCCATTCTCCCTTAGTGGAGCATGATTTGCTGGACAAAGAGCCAGATTACGAATCAGTCCAATTACGGCTTTAATGAGGGGCCATCGAGATGGTGGTTGCATAAGTTTAACAATCACAGGAATGCCATAACATAACCCTATTTTTTGTTTAAAAAAAAATACATATGTATACAGATTAACGAGATCCCAAAACAAATACATAATAATATATGTGTGTATAACTTTTTTTCAGGTTGTAAACTATAAAAATACATTAAAATTTAAATGAAATGAAGGAATTAAACTTACGAATAGCATTTTGTCCCATTTCAGACTCTGGATGGCGAGAACTCAAATGTCGTAATGCGCAAATTGCTGGTTCTGTAATTTCTTCTCTTTCACCAGCAGAACGAATCGTCCTCACCAATGCTTCAATACCATTCAACTGACAAACTACAACTTTATTTCTTTGATTATTACATGTCAAATTTGACAAAATCCCAGCAGCACAAGTGACAATATTTCCATCATCAGCTGTCAATAATGTTACAAGAGATTGAAGAAGTCCTTCCAAACCATCCACTTTTGTAGCTGCATCAGACAAATTTCTCAAAGTCCACAAACAATTGAGAACTAAACGTTGGGATGGGTGACCTAAATGAATTGCCAATGCTTGCATTCCTCCTGCTTCAACAATGGCTGGCTTGTTACTTCCACAAACACTCAAAACTATATTGATTATGGGGAGTAAATAAAAAAAGAAAGTAAAATAAAATAAATTCTCAGTAGTCCAATAATGTTATAATTTATAATATAATATGATAATGTACATCAAATTTATGTTTCAAAATCAAATCCATGTATATATGAAAGAGAAAACCAAAAAACTAGCCAATTATTATTATACCTTTAAGAACTCTTGAAGTTGTCCACAAAAGCTTTTCATAATCATATGATCTCATGATACGAACCAATTCAACTGGACCTTGGGATGCAAGAATAATCAATTTTGATTCTTGATTTCCATATGCAAGAATTTGTAAGCAGTCTGTCACAATTGCCAAAAATTTGACATTATTTCTTTGCAAGAGTGAAACCATTTTTTGAAGTCCACCAGCAAGTCGAACAGCTATATATAACGAAGAAAAAGACAAATACATTTTTTATTTATTAATTCACATTACATTAAAGTGAATACTTGTAAAATGGATGAATATAATTCATTGATATTAAAAAGAAACCATAAAGTAAGTAAGTAGTTTGAATAAAAATTCTTACCCATTTTGGAGCCCTCTTGATGAAGAAGTAAATTATGAAGTGTAGTAATGGCATAAAATAAAACAGATTCTACTGGAGAACTGAGTAATTTAACAAGAGCTGGAATTCCTCCACTCTTGAAAATTGCCAAAAGTCCTTGTCGATGATGAGACAAATTATGAAGTGTTCCTACAGCTCCTTTTGTTGTTTCTAAATCATTTGAGCTTGAAATTGCACGTACAAGAGCAGCAATCTAAATATTCAAAAAAAAAACAAACCATGGTTTATTAATTGCTTATTTACATATTATATAAGTATAATATATTATGGTAAAAACATTTTAGTCAATCATTTATAAAGTATATGTTGTATAGAATTTTTATTTGTACCATTTGTGGTGAATTCATAATAGCATGTCGAGATGCTTCTTTCTTGCTCAATTGATGTACCATCATTGCTGCTTGGGACACTACAACTTGATCTTCATCATTTAACAATTTAATCAGTTCTGGAATGGCTCTGGTTGCTAAATCAGCATCATCTTGATAATTAATCAAATTGACAACAGCATGTTTCAACATTTGAGAAGGTTCAGCTAGTCTTTGTACTGCTGTTGGTTGTGCTGGATCAAATTGTGTTGATGGAATCTCCACACCTTCATCTAAAGTCTCAGGAAACATTGCTGCGCGAACACGAGCTGATTGTAAATAAAACATAAAACAATGTATGTTATATTTATTTTTAATAAGCACGCTTAATGGATTTTGTCTGTATACTAATACTTTTATTTAATTGATCCTACGTTATCTCATAGTTTATGGAGAATAATACTCACCTGATCTTGTGACATTCAACTCGACATTCATTTCTGTACAATTTTGAAATAAACATACATTATTAAAAACACACATAAATACCATTAATTGAATATGCTGGAAATCCATACATTAAATAATACTTCACAACTAACCATCAACTTGATCTGGTGTAAAACCAGAATATCCCTGAGAATCCAAATCAAAGAGTAGTGGGTCATCCTGTTTACAAAGACAAAAAATACAAATTGTGATTAGATACTTTTTACTTATACATAATATATGTAATATGTACTTCTAAATTATTAAAATATTTCATGTTTTTTATTATTACCTCCTCGCGAATTGAATGTGCTCCAGTTGTGACTCCAGAATGGACACCCGAATCATAAACCCCATAACCTCCTTGTTGCCACATAATTGTGTCTGCTTCTTTTTTTGAGATACAAAAAGAATTTTCACGTAAGTATTAAAAAAATATTAAATAAATTAATCACTATTTTGAGTCTATTATAATATATAATATTATATATTTTCTTCCTAAATCTACAATGTCGTTAAACTGTACACAAACATCTACTATACAAAATGGTATAAAACAAACATTGTTTAGTTTTACAATTTGACATATTCTCAACATGAAATCATACATTATGTATATTATAAATGAAAATGTGTATAGATTTAAATGTCTGACAACTCAAAATAAAGATACATTTAATAGTCATAAGTAAGTACATGTATAATTTCAATTAAACGGTCTATATGTACATATTGACGCATACTACTTTTGCATGTATTTTACAAATGAATCAGACACTTTTCTAAAAGTACATATGTACATGTGTATTTAATATGAAATTAGTGTACTTACTTACTCATTTTTAAAATACAACATTATATTATAGACAAAAAAATATATAGAATTTTATTAAATTGTATATTATATATTTAATTACCGCTTATATTCTTTCGCATTTGTGATTTATCCATTTTTCCTGTTTTGGTTTTTCACTTAACACTTAATACTTATAGGAAATAGGAATAATAATAATAATATGAACTATTATTATTATTATTATTTATAAATAAATAATTCTAAAATATATTATAGGAATACATAGAGAAAAAACACTTTCGACGTCCGTTTTGTTCAGTCCAAACTATAGAATTAACGTTAAAGGATGTGTATAGTTTGTTAACAACCCTTTAACAATATTATGATTAATATAATTTCCCAACAATCCTCTCCTCCTCAAATGAAAAACACCATGTTAAACTTTTATTCCGTGAATAATATGTATGTGCAATGTGTTAGTCATTCACTGTTTACTCACCAAAGAGAGAAAAGCTTTTGAGAGAAAAAAGTGTGTGTATGGGGCAAATGTGGTTTTTAAAAATAATTATGGAATTTAAATTAAAGTATAAAACATAGGATTTTTGAAAATCAAGTAATAGTACAATCCGCTCGTGTGTACGAGCTTCAGAAAATTAATTATTTTAGATTAAATTTATATTTTCTAAGGTTTTCAAAATTGCAATAATTGCCGTACCTCACCTCACTTTTAGTACATATTCATAAACATTCCTTTTTACTTTTTACTGTACAGTGTACAGCCACTCCTTCACAAAGAGTCTTGCGTATACCATAAATATGACCAAATACACTATTTCACTCCCTTATATAGTATATTAGAAGCTAGGCAAGTACTGATTGGAAATACGGTACCTTAGTTCAGTGAGACCTCTACAATCTTTGAAACCTTAGAAAAGAACTACAATACACCTAAATATGTATACAACGAATAAAAAATAACGAATCGGTTTTGAGTTTTGAGAGTACTTTGTGTACCTGTGCTCAATATTTTTTACTTTTTTGAGACCACTTTTTAATGGCTTTTCCTGTTTTTATTATTATTTCGTATCAAAATCTTTGAAAGGTAACAATAATAAGTATTATTATTATTAGTAACTGATAACACACACATAATTCATGATTACATTGTTTTTTATTGATACTTGATATCGTCCATCGTCTCAAAATGATCAGTGATGAATAAATCGTGAAGAATCAAAGTAAAATCTCTCGTCTTCCCGTATACAATACAATGTTCTGCATTTTTACAAAAAAATTGTACTAATTACAACTACTTATATTATAATTTATGATGTATGATTCTTTTTAGGTACAACTATTACATAAAATCACACAGAATTTTACATTTTGTTTTACAAAATAAGAGTATGGTTATCCAGTAGTAGTAGTAGTACTATTGTTAGAGTAGCTGCTTTAAATAAATAATGATTAGTACATTTATATATATATAATATATTTGAGTTATTTCTTTCAGCGTATACATAATTAATATGTATATACGAATATATAGATGTAAAATTTCATACAAAAGATAGGTCTACAGTATACACATGCATGAACTTTCCTATCTATGCTTTACGTTTTAAGTAGGTAAATTAAGGTACAAATGCATTTTAAGGTTAACGATACATGATTCATTATAAATTATTATAAATGTAAGACAGACTGTAAGAAAAAACAAGAAAAATTAAAAATTATACATAATATATAAAAAAAAACAACAAACATGCAAATACAAACAATAACAATAAATATATAATATATTATGGCTACTTTTAGAGACAAAGTAAAAAAACAAAACACCTGAACAATGGTAAATATTATAAAATGTGTGTAGCATATATGTATAATGTGCTATAAAGTCTTTAGAGTTCCAGCTGCCGGAATTTCTTGCGTAAATTAGATACCGGGTCACGAAATAAGACGGGATCCAGTCTTAAATTTGATCGTTTAAGAGGAAGTGAACCAAAAATATCCGCTAATTGATTTATACACTTATGTCGCTCTTTAAAATGGTCGGGATCATTCCATGATGATCTAAAAAAAAAGATTTACATAGATTGAAATAAAATGTTGAAAGTATGCACGATACATTATAATTTATAATGTGTTTTTGTACTATAACAAATATTTTTGTTTCCTTATATGTATACCTGATGGATAAGTCTTTAAAACTTCTTTTATGAGTTAATTTTATAGGTGGTTTTCTTGTAATTTTCACAGCGAGCATATTCATGAGGATATCTTCACAATTTTGAATTGATTCAATTAATTGACTAGCAGCTGGAGGAACACGTGTCCAATAGAGATGATTATAATATGCATGATAAATTGCTCCACCAGCTAATACTAAACTATAGTCATTGGTTAACTTTGAACTGTACTTCCAAAATTCCTGTTTTTTTTTTTTGAAAGATAAGACACATTGAACATTAGTATAAACATACCTTTTATAATAAAAATAATAAATTAATATCACTTAGAAATCATTTATTATTTTTACCTTTGGATCATCCCAATAATGTGAACGTGTTGGATAACCAATTATACGATCTGGAAAAGATCGCCAGACTAAATATGCAAAATCTAATTCATCTGTATTTAAAACTGCATCTTCGTCTAAGGAAAAAACCTACATATAAAATAGAATATATGTTTACTCTTTTAAATTTGATTGGTTTTTAATTTTTAAATCTTTCATCTTTCATATATATATATTTCCATGTGCAGAAATTTTATAAAACTTACAGCATCAGTTTCAACTTCATCATCAGTAATAAAACGTTGTGAAATAGACTTAGATGAACTTCGTTTAATAGTTAAAGGAACTGAAATTTCTGGCCAAACTTTAGGAATTGCTCGTCCGCTATCCCATACTATAAGGATCTATTTTACAACAATATTAAAAACATGAATAAGTACATGTATACTCAATTTGTTTTATGAAATACCATTTTAAAACTACAAATGTTGGCATACCTTTGAAATATATTTGCTTTTCCCAGCACTCCTTACAAGCCGAAAAAGAGGAGAATTTGAATAGCTGCTAAGACTAGATGACTTCATTCCATTTATTCCTGATTGGACATAAATGACTGCAGTAAAATTAGGTTTGAGGGAGCTTGAATTTCCCGAATGATGAAATGGAAATCGACTGACATCATCAGCATAATCTATATCAAAACTTTTAGAAAGAAAAAGGCACAAATAAATGTTTAGGACTATAGTTATATGCATAAAATATAAAATATATAATAAGCATGTGTTTAGATTAAGTTTGAGCCTGCACGTAGATTCAAATTGATCATATTATTTTAGTTTTTATTTTTAAAAACATGAGGAATAAAAACTCTAAAAACTTACTTTAAAGCTCCAGGAACAGTATTCCAAACTGTACTATCTCTCCATGAATATTGACGAATTCTATCACGAATGATCTAGAAATAGAATTGTTTTATTATACGTTACGTTTTAGTTTTCAATTTTTTACTTGGTATTGAAGATTTTTAATTCATTCAATGCTACTATATACTAACTATATACTATGTATTTTATTCGATCTTGAAAATGGACGAACACATTTTTTATATAAAACCTATCATTTACCTCAAAAGTTGTTTCAATAATTTTTTCAATAGAGCAAAGATATTGATTCCATAATATTTGTGTTTGTTGCTTTAATGAAAATATTTTGGCATCTTCAACGGATCGTACCATATCCAATACTTGAAGGAGAGTTCTTTCATCTCCTGTCAATGTTGCAGCTCTCCAATCAATTTTTTCTGAGAATGGAATCATCCAACCATTAGATAGTAAAACAGGAATACAACCAGCCTTTAAAGCTTCAAGAAATCGGAATGATCCTAATCTTCTTCCACGAGGAACTAGGCAAAATGTGGCATTTTGAAGGAGTGTCTCATAATCATACCTGATAATAACAAATATAGTACAAAAAAAAAACATGATCATTTTCAAGTCTTATTAGGTCTCAATTTTAACAGCAAGAATGTAGTTAATATATATTATATGTGTATATACACTATATACATGTTTTGAGATTTATTTAATGTAGAATGTATGTGTGCATACTTTTCATATTCTTTATTATCTTCATCACATCTCTCATCTTTCATTTCCTTCCAATTTTTCCCATGTTTACAAGTTGTCACCATAATCACATCATTTCCATTATGTAGATGGTAAATGGAATTACGTGTTTCAGAACCAATACCATATACATAACGTTTTCCTGTTAGATAAAAAAAAACAGAAAAAAACGGTTATACAAGCAGGTTCATGAGAGAAAGTTCCTTTTATATTGTTATAGTATGTGTATATATATATTATACTGAGTATTACAAACAAAACACTATATAGTACTGTAAAAACGTACCTTTAAATGCAATTAAATGTCGTTTCATTGATGGAAATTCGTTGATATGTCCTGTTCCAGCTTCATCTCCTTTATCTGGATGAGTTCCATGAAACAGGGGAATGGAAACATCAAAATTTGGACGATATTGTTCTAATGACATGGAAGCTTTGGCTAGGATAGCTTTTCCCAAATTAAACCCTAATTCAGTCTCATTATATGCAGGCCATGTACCCGCATATAAATTAAAAATTACATGATTCTCTCCATTATTCCATAACTGAAAAGGATTTATTTTAAAAAAAAAAACAGAAATTGTAAAATTCCATTGTTAGTGAGAATTAATTTGATGATATGATTATTAATCATATATACTATATTATAATAAATAATACCTGAAGTTTATTGAGTCTTGTTGGCACATTCCGTACAAAATCCCTGGAAAGTTCATCTCTATCTAATGTATCAATACTTAATACAAATAAACAGGCTTTAGATGGATCTGAAGTATAATATGATGAAGATGTAATTGCATCCAAGATTTTTTCATAAGTTCCACTTGTAGGAACAAATTTATCTACTGGATATACATACACTTTGAAACTATTTTTACATCTCTCAAAATTAAAACATTCTTCCATCGTACAGTCATGCCATAAATCCTCCTTATCAAAATTATGTTGTTGTTGTTGTTGTTGTTCTTGATTATGACTTTTATCTTCATTTTGATTATTCAAGGAGGCCAAGGATTTTTCTGATACTCTTTTCCTTTTTTTATCAATATAATTTTGTACATGAACTTCAGTTAAATAAGATGGAGAAGAGTCCAATAGTTGTTGAAAAGTTAAAAGGGGTTCATTTTCAATCAAAATTATAGATGATCGTAGACGAAAGTTTAATATCCATAAGATTAAGGATGTACATAAGGCGAGGAATACAAGACAATAAACCAACGTCCATGGTCTATTTCTTTTACCCATGTCCAGTCTGAGATAATGATAATACTAGAGATTGGGTGGTGTGATCCACTATTGTGATAATATATTTTTTATAATAATAATAATGTAACAATAGTGGTATAATAATTATTATAGTAATAAATTCTAAAGGAAACATTTATACAACTCTCTATATATTATATACTATTACTATGAACTATAGAGAGTACACTTAGGTACTTAAATAGGTATACTCTATTGTGATATTATTTAATTTTGTTCGGAGACAGTTGAGCTGCATTGTTTTTAAAAAACTAGCTGTGGATCCTAAAATTAAAAGGTTTCCAAAAGGCAGAGTATTCTATATTCTGTAATAAAGAAAAAGAACAAAAAACTATTAACAATTAGAGGACTATATATATTTACTATAACTTTACAAATAGATTTTACAAACTCCAAAAATCACATGTGTAATAAAATGTTGTATGTAAATGATGGTACTTACCAAATCATTAAATCACTTCACATTGTGGTAGTCTCCTGATTTGACTTCGGTGTACACGAAAAACTAAAAATATATTATAACTATAATTGGATTAACTATCTTTATTATTAGTTTTAACTTTTAACTAAAAAAGATATGGCAAAAGTGTGTATTTAAATATTTTGTATTTTTGGGATCATTTATTCTACCCTTGACTTTCTCCTAAACGGCGGGACTTTCTCCCGGGTTTAATTTTTAATGTTGTCAGTTAAAATTTAGAGAAAAATAACAAGTCTATTAAAAATATGTATCAGTGATTTTACTTTTAGTGTCAAAAGAAACATTTACACAACAAACATGAATAAGACGAGTCACATTCGAGATGTTCAAGATTGGTATGACCAATGGAGCAACATCAAGATATCAAAGGACACTATTCAAAAGTAATCATGAAAAGCTAAAATATGTATTCCTCTGTAATCTGTAATGTAAATAATGTAAATTTTCAATATGATTACAACAACAACATGTAGTATTATTATGAACAGGTTCATTAACATGCATTCCATTTTTTTGTGTATTAAATACAGACTTCAACGAGGCCCTATGAAGGATTTCCATCTAAATTTTCTACTACGACATGCAAGGACAGATGAATTTATTGAAACGATGAGAACCAACAATTATGTGAATTCAGGAAAAATGGATGATTCCATTAAAAAGGTAAGTGTGTGTATACTCATATTTGAATGTATATAGTCATAATATATGTATTATATGTCGTGAACCTTTTTAAATTACAATGATTTATATTACTTTGTATAGGAACTCAGTGATACAATGTTTGCAGATAAACTAAAAATCTTACAAGAATTGAATGAAGAAATTAATACTCGTCGTTTGCAATGTGAAAGAAAGAATGAAACATTACAGAAGAAAAGTAAGATAATATATTATATGTACATATGTTTTTATCATTTTGACAACATTCGTGTTTTAAAAAACTGAATTTTTACAATATTATTATTCAACAAATGTATTATCTAACAAATATATGTATATATTTACAGATAATAAGAGGATTCAAGATCAATTTTCTTCTACGTTGAAGAAAGGGAATCTTTATAAACTTTTAAAACAACGTATAGAAGAAACCAATACAATAATAAAAGATTTAGAATCCCTTGCACCATCCACCATGACTAGTACAACAAAAGATTATTCTTGTAATGTTGATCAAACTTTACCTTGTAATGAAGAAGGAGAAGATGAAAAATCACATGAGTTTATACAAGATGAAAAAGATAGAGAACGTTTAGAATCTTTATCACATGAAGCTCACCTTGCCTTCCAAACTGTTGTTATGCGTCATTTTTTAGATCGTTCAGACTGTCCAAATACTTCTATGGCTTCTCAGTATGGACATAATAATCGTAGTCCTCATCATAATATAAGTGCAACAACCGCTCAACATTTCAATTCTCTCGTATCTCAAGTTGTTGTTAAAAGTTCAAGTGTGGCCAGTTTTATAAATGAACAAGTCATGAGTCATTTACAAACTTGTATTGAACATAAAAAAGTACTTGATTTGGAAAATCAAAATGTTTCCTTGAGTCAAAATATGGCTGATAAAATTAATGAAATTGCTGTATTATGGAGTCGTGTTCATGTTGAAGCTAATCAAAAGAATAAAATACGAGAGAGACAATTAAAAGATGCTCAAAATACTTTGGATATGAAACAAAAACAAGCTGTAAGTTATTCTTTGCTGATATTTATAATTTATGTATGTCTATGCGCTTTAGATTATAGATGATATAATATGTGTATCACACTGTGTACGTATAGTAAAATAAATGTGTGTAGAGTGTAGAAGTATAATAATATATAATAATTATATCTTTTAAATTTATACTTTCAGATTGCCAATGCTCATGGATGTAGAATCAGTGATGTATTAACTATAATACGAAGAGATGAACTTAATGCTAAAATTGTAAGATGTCGTCAACATTCTAATAGTAACCATCGTCCAATTCAAAGTATTTTCAAAAATATATCATCAGATAGTTTTAAATCACATTTGATACCATCAAATGAGCATTTGAATATTCTATTCAATCATCATGATCCAACAATTCAACCATGGATCTTAGCTATTTCAAATTCAGAGGTATTTGTTTTTCTTAAAAAAAAGTTGGATAACAACATTGTTGCATGCATAAGAGAGTATAAGTTTAGAGATAAATGTTATACACAATGAAATTAAACTATATATTTTTGCTTTTATAATACTAATGTCATGTTATTCTATTATTTCCAAAACAGCATTTGGAGGATATTTTAATTGTGCTTCAAAAAACATGGCCTGTGGCAAAACGAAATTTAATTGACATGATTTCTTTTGCAAGAGAAGTGGATGATTTTCTTCCAAATATTTTACAAACAACTGAATTTCTTAAAATATCCCTACCACGTACACATCGATGTATTGAAAATATTGTTAATCTTCCAAGTTCTATGGATCCT
>JAQGBI010000150.1:0-26993 GCA_034698325.1 Sminthurinus elegans | reverse complement strand
GATAATGCTAAGGGTGAAGCCTGATATCAAAGTACTTATTTTGTACAAAGTTCAAAGTATATATTATAATAATATAACATAATATAGGTAGTCAATGCTCAATGCTCAGTAAATGTCTCATATCCAGTTCTAATATACTAGTAAGAAAAATAGTAATATGACATGGAGAGAAAGGCTAATGACTAACAATGTACATGTATATAAGTACTTTTAGTCGTTATTTAGGAGAAAATGAATAATTAGCAGGAGTATAACGTACAATGTACAATCTACCTATCTGTAATGTGGATGAATGTATAACGGATAGTTTATATGCTCGTGCTTGGGTTAGTTTGGCTGAGTTTGACTTTGACTCGGCTTCGGGTTCGGGCGTTTCCTCCTCCTCATTATCAACTTGTAGAACGGTAGAGGGTAGATTTTATATTTTATGCTAACCTGTGCAATTTTTCACAAAAGAAAATCTTGTTTCGTACAGTATATTATTTTGTTATTTTTGTAAAGGGTAAAGGCATACAGCATACAGTAGATGAGAAAATTACTTTTATCCTAAAAAACTATCTAGTACATAGTAGGAAAAAATCCAAAATGAGAATATTATTTGTTATGCATGCAGCTTCTAGTTTCTAATAAAAGTTGTAGAATTTTTCTTATTTTTGGACAAAATGAGGATGATAATCATACTTACAGTTTATTATGATTTGATGTAAGATGTAATGCTACGTAGAACGTGCTGCATTCTATGTAGTCTGCATATTATTATGTATTATTATATTATGTAGATTGGTGGAAGAAATTTAGGTGAAAATGATGATAATGTGAAGTAATGGTTCGTGTATTTATACAGACAGTTTATTTATTTGGTTCGTTGGTTTAGCTTGTACAGTGTAGAGTTTGACTCTGCTCGGTGTTCGACTATACTCGTGTTTCGTGTATGGTGTCCTGAGTCCTGAGTAGAGGAAATTGACGACACTAATTTATAGCATATGGATGCATTATTATATTTACAAGTTACAAGATACAAGTTGGAAGGTTGACATAGTCTTATGGAGACAGGAAATGTACATGTGTATAAAATTTATCATGTACAATCTGGTACAAAATACAGTTTAGAACGTAGGGTACAAACATGTAGTATGTAGTAAAATATAGTATATCAGTGGAGCTGACAGGAAAGGAAAGTGGAGGAAGTGAAATTTATACATACATGCATGGATGCAAATTGAACCATGTACTCTGTTCTGTGGACTGTGTGTTGTGTGTAGACGCTGGAGAAAGTAAAAGCATCACACTTTCCATGAACAATGTTCCTTGTACAATGTACGGCGTACATTGCAAATATCAGTGTACAATATGCAGGGGAAAAGGGAGGCGAGGACATGGGAGATTCATCGACGCCCTTCAACAAAACCTTCATATAATATTAATATACATGGTTCATTTATAATGCATTGCATATTTGCTCCTCGTCCTCCACTACAAACTACAAACAAAACAAGAACCATGACTGTGACTTGGTTTATGTCTAGTTTCTTCCATCTCAAGTCTCAAGTGAATGAGGACAAAAAGTAACAAGAGAAACAAAATGAAAGATGAACATTGAACATGGACATGAAGAAGAAGAGACTGATGACGTCGAGTAACGAGTAAATCCTTTAGATCTTCAGTCTTCAAACTTTACAACGTCAGTTCAAAGTCCATACTGTTTGCTATTTGTCGTTTGTTGTTGGGAGTTTGTAGTATTTTGAATGTACAATATACAGCACAATATTATGCAAATTGTGTCTTGTCTCTACTCTCTACTGAGTCAAAATTCAAAATTGAGCGTCAAACGTGTGAATGTTGAAAATCTACAATGCTAATGTAGCAAACAGGAAAGGAATAAAACAAATCGAAATGAAAAATATGATGTGAGAAGAATAATAATAAAACAACAATAATACAAAATAAACAAACATGGATTCAGAATTCAAATATTTTTGTGCAAGTCTGCAGTATAAAGTACACAGTCTTTAATTTACAAACATCACGTCAACTTTGTATGATATTGCATTCCCTATTTTGTATTTTGCAATTTGTACTTTTTCCACTATCATTTGTAGATAGATAGATATTATTGATTTTTTAGTGACGTGGAACGCGTGAAAGGTTTTCTGGATATGTATAATGAAGTCGAATGTGTCTAAAATTCCAAGTAATATCATGCGAGACGGGAGACAAAGATACTGATTGAATGTGAATTTTTAATGGAACATGATTTATGAGTTATGAATGATATGACGTACATCGTACGTGTATGTGTCGTATTATGTATTACGTATCATGAAATGTCAATGTCAAAAGTCTAATATATATTTGTGTGTTTTTCTTTTCTTCAAAGGTTCAAATGGAAATTAGTTTACCAAATGAGAAGGGACGTGAGGACATCCTTATAATTCACACATCCCTCATGAAACAACATGGAAAGATGGCTGATGACGTTCAACTCAAAGTAAGTTTACAAGTTAGTCAAGAATCTTGTGAATCTAAAGTTATAAGGAGAAAGGATGAGAAAGATTTCTCTGTAGAGAGTTTTAGATTCTAGTTTCTAATTTCTAGTTAATAATAATAATAATGGATGAAGGAATGAAGAAAGTATTTCCCATGTGTAATGTGTAGTAAATAGTAATAAGTACTATCAAAAGAGTTTCCACTGTCAACTGTGCATTTCATGTTCATTATCATTATTCAGTCTATAAAATATTTTTCTAGTTAGTACTCCAAACTCCAAGTTCCAAACTCCAAGCTCAAGCTAATAGTTGATGATAGCATGGAAAATAGCGTAGAATATATAGAATAGATTGGAGATTTGGAATGAAAGAAAAGTGTGAGAATTAACTGTAAGTAGGAAGAAAGATGGATACTTTTACTTACATCTTACATCCTACATAAGTAATATAGTTCAAGTTAAATACTTTTGGGAGTTTGGGGAAAGCTACTCACAGTTCACATCATTCCTGGGTGTTTTTTTATTACGACTTTTTAAGAAAAGTACTCACAAATTCCAGAATTTCCTGTTTCTGGATGGATGCTGAATTCCGAATAGGAATACTGAATACCGAATCCTAGTGCTGTCTTTGTACCATGTACATTTGAGAATTAGAGGGGGAAAGAGAAATGTATGGAGAATGGGAAAGAAAAATCTCGGAATTGTATAAATGTGATTGCAATCTTTATATTATGTGCTTATGTGTATTTTCCCATTCCCCATCCTCCATTTTCCCGTAGTCTTTTCCTCTCTGGAAAAACTTTTTTTTTTTGATACTTTTTTTCAGTGCTCAGTGCAATTTTCTGAATGTATGTGTAATATGTATATTGTATCTCCCTTTTCCTTTTCCCCTTTCATGAATACTTGTAACTCTAACTGTCCTAACCTATCTGCTGTATGCTATGCTATGGTTTTGGGTTGTCCCATGGTTTTGGAAGTTGGAAATCGTGAAAGGAAGGGGTTTTAGAAGAAACCAGAATAAAAAAGGCAGTGGAGACTAGAAACTAGAAACGGGAGACACATTCACACAGACACAGACAAAAGTTTGGAGGAAAAGTTTTAACTTTTTGTGTAAACGTGACAACTAGTGACAGGCAAAGCCAGAGTCGAATTCGAAGCCACGTCGACCAAGAAGTAGGAGAAGAACTCTGCTCATATTCACTATTCACATCGTCAATTGACAGTCACATGCTTCATACTAAATGCATAATGCATAGTCTATATTCCTTGTATTTAAAGTAAATATTGACAGTTTTTATATTTTTCATAGTCTTCAGTCTTCTTCATATTGTCTACATTCTATACCAATCATGTTTTCCCTTTTCTTTTTTTGTATCTCTGATAATTTTGGTTTTTTTACTACTTCAAGTTTTGAGATCAAGAGAAATCTTGTTGCACTGTATCAATTAGAATTTAGAATTGAGAACCTTTATTATGTTACACTTGTTTTTGTAATCCTATTCTATGTTTGGAGTTTTGAGAGCTATAATTTAACTCGCCTTTAATATGATAGAGTAAATTGGCTTAGAATGTAGAATTTAGAATGTAGAATACTGATTGAAGAGCAGAGAAAGTTTTGACTTTGTGTCATGTTTAGAATTCTAATGATATGGTATATAAAATTTGTGCGTAGTATGTAATGATGTTGGACTTGTTGACACTCTGTACTTCATACTGCGTACGGTAATTAGGGTAATTTAATTGAGTCTCATGTAATACTCTGTACTTTCTACTAAGTAAAATACACAGTGACAGTCAGCAGTCTAGAGTCTAGACTATGGAACTATGGAAAGTAGATTGTGTAAGATTGAGTTTACAGTACAAATTGAGAGGTTTTGGAGACAAGTTTGCTATAGTTGTTGCAAGTATCAACTCTTGTTGTTGTTGTGGTTTTTGGGTGGTTCCGTCCAATTTAAAGCTAATTGACAATAGAAAGTACAGATGAGATGAGGACAGTGTACAGTTTAGGGCTCTGTAATGTGGTTAGGATGGGCAGGGAAGATCAAAGTTTATGTTATGTTTATAGTTGGAGAAAAGTTTTCTGTTTTCTTTGTTTTCTATGTTGGGCTGGGCTGAACTGGAATGACCGTGAGTTCACTTGGTAATTTGAGGTTGAAAAAGAAAGGACGTTACATAAAAATAAATGGGGGCGGAAAACTCTCAATCAGAGTCATCTGGATGTAGTACAGAACAATAGATAGTAGATTAGCTAGATAATGTTAAGAAGGAAAATGAAGAATGAAGCATTGTATTGCGTATTGAGTATTGAGTATTGGGGATATTGAACATGCTAATCAACTTTTTATTATAAATTTTGAATGCTTTTTTTTATTGTGTTCTTTCAGGAATTAGCAATATTGACAAAGAACTTTAGCGGAGCTGAATTGGAAGGTCTCGTACGAGCTGCTCAATCCACTGCCATGAACCGACTCATCAAAGCTTCGTCAAAGGTATTATTTATGAATAAAAAAATGAAATATAATATTGTTTTACTTTTTTTTTTAATTTAAATGGACTTAATTTAATATTTGTTTGTTGTTTGTATTGTTTTTTTTAGGTGGAAGTTGACGCGCAGGCGATGGAGAAATTGAAAATCTGTCGATCAGATTTCCTCAATGCTCTTGAGAATGACATCAAGCCAGCTTTCGGTACAAGTCAAGAGCTCCTTGAAATGATGCTATCCCGAGGTTTCTCCAACTGGGGTTCACCTGTCTCTCATATTCTTGAAGATGGCATGCTTCTCATACAACAGGTCACTACAAATACAAATACTGTCTACTGTCTACTACTTTCATCTGTCCCCTGTCCACTATAATCTCATTGATGTTTGATATGATAGTGACAAACTTTATGTACTTCCTGACCATTCCTGTGTCAAATTTTTCCATCACTTCATTCTACGACAAACTTACAAAGATATGACTTATTTTCTGTCCTCCCTCGTCCTTCAAAATCCAAATCGTGTAATATTTTGTACCACCAGTTTGTTTGACTTTCCTTGTATAAAAAATATAAAAATTGACAGTATAAAATATAACCGTGTGACATTGCAAAGTTGTTGATAATCCTCCAGAGAGAGATTTTGTTTTCTTCCTTTCTTTGGTGTCAGCCCATTTTGTTCTTTCTGTCCTCCCTTTTTTCTACCCATCCTTTTTCCAACTAAAAGACAAGGAGAAAAATGAACTTTTCCATCAAAGTGTCATGATTTAGACAAAAAAGAGCAAAAAAAGAATAAAATTTTTATGTTTGATATTTTTCATCTGATGTCTATAATCGATAATTTTTCCAATTTTAATAATAATAACAATTCTTGATGTTTTATGTTTAATGTAGGCTCGAAGTCCTGAAAGTGCAGGTCTCGTCAGTGTTCTTCTTGAGGGTGCTCCAAATACTGGAAAAACTGCATTGGCAGCTCAATTGGCCAAAAATTCAGATTTCCCATTCATCAAAATTTGTAGTCCAGAGGATATGGTTGGTTTCTCTGAGTCTGCCAAATGTCTTCAGATCAGAAAGGTAAAATAATAATAATAAATAAGAACCACCACATAATAAAATAATGCAACAATAATAAAATAATTCTTCCTCTTGTTTTTATTATTATTATTATTTTCTACGATATTGTTTTATAAAAAAGAAAAATTGACACCAGTCACAAAACCTACAAAAAATATATATGACATGTTCATTTCTTTGTCTTATTTTCAGTTCTTTGACGATGCGTACAAATCATCATTGAGTTGCATCCTTGTGGACAATATCGAGCGACTTTTGGACTATGGTCCCATTGGGCCTCGTTATTCTAACTTGACACTTCAGGCTCTCCTCGTTCTTCTCAAGAAACAACCACCAAAGGGTCGTAAACTTCTTATCTTGTGCACTACTTCCAGAAAGTATGTTCCATCTTACTTTTTTTATATCTATATATACTATATCATATTACTTTATTCTTTATTCCATATAATATCATATATACCATACATTAGATATTAGTTATATTATGTGTAAAAAATTTATAGTCAGAAAACGGAAAGGCTCACAGAAAAAAAAGTCTGTTAGAAAGAAAGAAAGTAATTTTTCTGGTTTTTCCCATTCTTTGGGATTCGCTGGTCCAGAGTCCAGCTTTCAGAGCTGGTCATATTTAATACGTATAGCGTAGTATGAGACAATGGAAAAAAATATAACATTTATCATACATATAATGAAAAATGATAGTACATACAGCATATATATAGTATAGAATAGATACCTTTTTTTTTGTTTTATATCATATCATATTATATCATATCATATCATAGATCATACCATTGAAAATACTACATTATAAATTCTTCCTTTTCTCTTTCCATCTGCTGACAAAGTACATAAGTGTAAGTGAGTTATAGATTTTGAAGGAGGAGGAAACCAACTAGAGGAAGATCAAGAACCAGAAGAGAGTGAGATTGAGAGTCTAGAGTCTAGAGTAAGAGAGCATAAAAAAATTGCGTGTCCTTCTTCTTCAGAATAATGTAACAAGTATAAAGCGTAAAGTATCATCATTCTCATTGGTGTATAGAAACAAATAAGATATATGATATATACGACGTATAAGCGTCTTCTCCATACGTTTTTCAAAATATAGAGAAAAAGGAAAAGTTAGAAAGCTGCATTGAATTATATATAGACATAGACATAAAGATACTGAAAGAGTGAGAGAGATACCTTGAGACATATTACTTTACAATCTGCTCCTTCTCATACTCCTGGTGTGGAAGTGGTGCTTTTTTCCTCTCTCTCCTTTTTTCCTTGGCCAGCTTGGATCTTCCCTTTCTTTTTGGATCTTTCTTCCTTTCTTTTGAGTTGGTGGATTGGAGCTTGGAGTTTGGAGTTTGGAGAATCATGCGTCATGTTCTTCTCTTTGGTATTTGGTATTTGGTGTTTGGTATTTCCATTTTGCAGCTGGACCTATGCACTATACATTATACATATTTGTATTTATATTTATATATTGGTATTTATACATGCTTCTACTCCGTATAGAGTATAGAGTATAGTAACATACAAATATACTTATATAAACTATATTCTAAACTCCAAGTTGTACTCGACGCTACACTCTTCATTTGCACTCGTACCATTTTATTCCTACTTTTACCTGACGGATTCATCCGCATTTATTCTATCCATCTTCCCCTTTCTGACCTATAGAGTACAAAGTGTAGAGTGTGGAGCACAGAGTAGAGGGAATACAGACTAGAGACGAGAGTATGCATATTGTATGTCGTTTCTCTCTTCCGTTCGAATAAACCAGTCAACGAGCGACCAGGCTAGGCCAATCCAAGCCGAGCCAAGATATACCAAAACAAGCCAAACCAAGCAAATGGAATTTGTTCCAAAACTGCATGCTCACAATTTACAGAGAGTAGAAAGTAGAAACGAGAGTTGAGTCACGAGTCAGCATAGAATTTAGAACGTAAAATGTAGAATCCAAAATAGAAAAACTTTTTTTTCTTTACCATGCTTTTCTAAAACAACTTTAATGCTATAAAATTACATAAGATAAAACGAGAGAGTGAAAGGAGAAAGTGAAAGTTTTTTTTTAGAGAATAAAGGGAAGAGGAGGCAAACAAGCGGGAGCTACATATTTAGTAGTAGTAGTAGATAGTAGATAGAGTTACTTTTTGTTGCTCATTTTGTACTTTGTATATATGTACATTATACATACAGTGCCAATGTAAATATGGTGGGCTGAGTTGGGTGGGACTAACCAAATTTAAAACTCGGCGTTTCCTTCTTCTTTTTCTTCCATTTATTTTTCTCATCATTGATGCAAAATGCAAGCCTACAACGTACATACATACAACATATGTACGCTTCCTATGATACGGAATACTGTATTTGGTACTCTGTTCTACCAAAGCAGAGTCAGAGAGATAAAGAGAAAGTTTTCATTTTCATGAAGCAAAGCGCCAGGCGAGATGACAGTCAAAGACACTAGACGTTAGATACTGGAAACTGTACTCTGTACTAGATGAGGAAAAAAGTTGTAGCAAATATTATAGTACTATTATGTACATATGTGCTAAATTATCATTATCATATTAAATGTAGGTTGTATAAGCATTAGCTGTGCCATGAGCTATATCTATGTGCCATATGTCTGACTGGAGAGTGAAGAGGTAAAGAGAGGAGAGAAAGTACCTACGACAACAAATAGGGGATTATGCCGCATGAGTTCCTCCTCCTATTTTTACTACGACTACTACAGCGTATACAGCTTATATTATCATTATACATTATATATTATAAGGATAGGAGATGGGACTCAGTGTTCTGTATTCAGTATTCAGCTATTCTCTACATTCTACATTCTACATATTCGTCAGCCTTTCCATTTTCTATGTTTTAGCCATCCTCTAATCTCTTTTCTGTGCTCTATTCTTTATTTTCTATTCTCCACTCTGCATCCTCCGGTATTCAGTTTTCAGTGTTCAGTGTTCAGCCGTCTTTTTAATTACCTTTCAGCCCTTACAAATTCCAAAAAGTTTTCACAGATTTTTCTCTGTCTCACTAAAGCTGTCTAAGCTCTCTCTTTCTTTCTTTCACTCTTCAGCCTGCTCTTTTCTCTCTACTCCATTCCAGTCTATTCCATTTCACTTCTCTCTCTCTTTCTTTCGCTGCTCCAGGTTCTGGATTCAGAATTTTAACATGTCATCTGCCTCTTGTTTTCACTATATATGCTGTATGCTATGAGTATTAAGAATACTTCTGTAGGATTTTATGTAAGCTAATGCTGTGATGATAATGATAATAATCATACTTTATTCGCATAGTTTATACCTAGCTAAATTTAATACTGTGAACTGTGGACTGTAGCAAACTTTTTCAGCTATAAGTTATAGGAATTTGGTATTTGGTATGTAGATGAAAAAAAAACCTGAGAAAATTTGTATGGATATGGATTTTCTATATAACATGATTACCTTTATTCTCATGATTTTTCTTGTGTCCTATTCTCATAGCTCCTTTTAGTTTTTAGTTTGTTTTATAGTAGGCGTAATTTTTGTGTGCGTACTAAAATTAGAATTCCAGATTCATATTTTCTGCGTGTATATACTTTTATATAGAAGATAGTAGAGTGCGTAGTGCGTAGCTTGGAGTTTGGAATTTGGAGAAAACTGTGAAAAGTATGGGGAATAGAAAATGAACAGATTGGAAATTCAGTAGTGTGAAATTCAAATTCAAACCTGAATCCAAAAAATTTCTGCGTATTCGATATTCTCGAAGAATTCAAATTCATACAGTCAATTAAGTCAATCCAAGATCCAGGATTCAGGAGTAAAAGAATAAAGGTAGAGATCATCCACTTGGTTCTCTGTAGTACTCACGGATTTCGACTTTGTCTGTATCCAGTATCGTGTATTGTCTATACTTCCTCATTCCTCCCGTATGTCTACTGTCTAGTCTACGGTTATAAAATTTTCACTTGATGTACCAAAAAAAGTTTCATGCGGATGAATGCATGACTGAATGAAGGAAGGAGCACAAATGTGAAAAATTTAGTGTAACTGCTAATTCATTAGGGAATTTTGGGTACTGGGTTCTGGGTTCAGTGAATTAGTTTAAATTCGAATTCTTTATCGGTAGTTCTTTTTGTATGTGTAAAATATGTAGAATGTAGACTTTTATTTCCTGGATTCTGCAGAAAAGATAAAAACTTTTTCTGCCGTTTTTTTTTCAGTTTTCAGTTGTTTTGAATTTGAAAAGGATTAAGGATTACTGTCAGATTCCAAATTCCAAATCCAACTTCCACGTAATACTCAAATTTAAAACAATATGAGATGATATTGAGTGGCCATGTGCATATTTTAGTGACAGGAAATACGAAACGGAAAAAAACCTAGAATCCATTCTTCAGTATTTCCTCTGTCTACATGAACTTACCTTTTATTATTTATTTTTCATATAGAATCCGCTTTTTACCACATTTATTTATTTTCTGACCAGTAGAAAAGTTGCAAGCTGTTGAATTTTCATATCTTTTTATGTAAATCAGAGAATCCGAAATCCGAAAGATGAGAATCGTATTGACTTTAGAATTGGGATGTAAGAAAACCTGTGAGAGATAAATGAATAAATAAATGGTGACAGCGTCCAGGGATATAAAAATTCTACATTCTGCCCAAGGAAATAATATAATAATAATGATAATGCCACCGTGAATAAGATGAGGATTTTTCGTGCATGAACGTGAATTTCATAAAATAGTTGGAGATTCCTGCTCAGTGTGTTGAGCGTTGAGTGTTGACAGTTGCGAATTGAATTGAATTGAATTGAAAGGTGGAAGAAAATAATGGCAAAGCCTGAGAAATCATAAAACAAAACAAAAAAAAAGTAGTATTCAGTATTCAGCCCATTATGGCCAAAGACAAAGATACTTGCATTAGTAAGGCACAAGGCATGTTCAATGTTCACATGTTGTTTGTTATAAGTGATGTAGAGAAATGTAGAAGATTTTACAGGTTTTAGAATTTAGAAGAAGAATCCCTATGCAAACATACGCACCATGTATAAAATATGTATCTTTTGTTTAAGGTTTGCTATCTTTAGCTTTGGATTTTCTACTTCTATTTCTATTTCTATTTCATGAGACTCCATCTTGCAAATTCCATGTTTGCACTGGAGCTGTAAATCATATTTTCTCCAGCTTCCAGACTTCTAGACTCTAGACTTTGGTCTCTTGTGTATAATTCTAAATTCTGGCATCGTATATCCTCTATTCTCATTTCTCATGTATTATTATTATTTTGTATTATTGTTTCACCTTACATTGTACATAGATTATTATTCTTACGGCGTTATTGTCATTATTATTGTTATGATCATGTGGAGTCTGGAGCTTTTCTCATGCTTTTTATTTTCCTTGCTTTAGATCTTATTTTAGACCTGGTTCTGGGTCTGGTTCATTTACGCTTGTTTTACTCCATCAGTTTTCCCATCTTTGTCCATAACTTTGTAACTTGTTTTTCCTGCTTCCTTTAATCTACAAAGTCCACACTTGACTCTTGACTTCAAACTCCAAACTCCGGACTCATGATAAATAATAAAGAAGTTGAACCTTTTGAGATTGTACACATGAGCAAGTTTGAATAAAGACAAAGGATGGAGGAAGATTGTTTTTTTGTTGTTGATTTTTTCCTTGTCTTCCTCCTTTGTTCTATGTATATGTATTTTTATAGGAATATTTTAGGATGAGAAAGTGTTAGTATCAAAAGTTTGAAACTTGTCTCTATTCTTGTTCAGCCTTCTTGTTTTTGTTTTTGTTTCTTGCTCATGTTGATATTTCTGTTTGTTCTTGACTTTGAGCTTTGAGCTTTGAGCGTGGAATGTGAACAAGTGAAATACGGAAGTGACATGAACTTTGAGAGTAGAGAGTTGAGAATTCAGAGAGTCAGCTTGTTGGATGAACTTGCGTGATGTTGGACGCTAGAACTTGAATAAACTAAGAAACTAGATACAAGACACAAGATACACAATATGATATTATTTTTGGAAGATAAAGTACTTGTTTACTTGTGTATATCTTGTGTATCGTGTTGAGTTTTATTATTATTATTATTATTATTATTATTATTATCAGTACTATTATGATTATCGTTGTGAAATGTCTCTTTCCAACTTATCTACAACCTACAACTTACGCCTGCCAAACTGTGAATTGTGACCAACAGAGAGAGAGAGAGAGAGAGAGAGAGAGAGTTCACATCAGCATCAACATTCCCGTTCGCAGTTGGAGTTTTGAGTCATGGCTTATGCTTCTTCTTCTTCTGCTTACTGACTCCTCGACTTAATGTTGTACAATGTACACTGTACAATTTACTAGTCAGCTCTTCTCATGTCTCGACTAAGGAGTTTGTAGTTTGGGTAGTTGAATGTTGGATGTTTTTGAATGTAGTTTTGGCCCAAGTTCTATTTTAGTTTCTACATTCTAGTTCTTTATGCACTTGCGAGCCCGTGTTCTAAAATTGGATACTATATGCAGAAAAACAAACTACATGTGCGTACAACGTACAAATGTACACATTACACATGTACAAAAACTAGTAACTATAACGGGTAAAGTTACTTTAACACGAGATAAATTATCCACTGAGTTGAATTTTCTAGTCAGCAGTCTCTAGTCTGGAGAATGGAGGATGGAGGATGGAGAAAGTAGACAGAGAAAGTATTTACTTTTCCGGTTTTACTTGTAGCGTAGGAAATAGCAAAACGGAGAAAGTGGGAGAAAGTACAGGAGAAAGCGATAGACACTAGAGAAAGCAGAGAGTAGAAAGGATTGTTTTATCGTGAGTGAGAGCGAGTGAGTTTTTCCTATTCCATTTCATTCCATTTTCCTATCTGTATCTGTATCTGTACCTCTATCTGGCATTCAACATTCAAGTCATCTCCAAAAGCTTCCTCCCTGTCTCTCGTCTCTCTCCTCCATTTCTCACTTTCTCTCATCCTCTTGTCTTTCTATTTGACATGTACCGCTGGATGAGGCGAATCATCATAAATCCTAATTTTCTAAAGCTGTATTATGTAATATGTAATTTTGCATCTTTCCTTCATTATTATTTTTTTGTAAAAAGTATTTCACCGGAAACCAGAAAACTTGAAGAAAATAATAATAGTGATTATTATTATTGAGTAAATTGAGAAAAATATGACAGCATCCATTTAGATTTTAGATCCATAGATTCATAGACGGATTCACCTTGACTTGCGGTACATGATATATGGAAAAGGAGGGAAAACAGACAAAACATTTGTAGTTTGTACATGTTATTTTTTGCCTTCTACTGACGACGACAAAGTACAAAGTGCGAGTGAGAAATGTAGACAGTAGACTGCGAATTCTAGACAGGAGAGATGTAGATTTCCATGTAGATCTGGATCTAGATGTGGAAAATGGAATATGGAAAATAATATTCAGGATGTAGGATGCGAAAGAGTGAAAGCAATGCTTTTCTGAATCCTGAATACTGAATACTGAGAATTATGCTTTCACCGTATAATATTGCGTTATACGAGTTGAAGTAGGAAATGGAAAATTGGGAAGATTTCATATTCAACATTTTTCAGTTATGTGTATACCGTATACATTATACATATTGCGTACATGAGATATGATATGATGTTTTCTCTCTCTTTTTTATTCGGTAGTTTTTATCTTTTTGCATCTTTTTTACTCATGTACAATGTTCAGTGTTCAGTGTAGATTTTAAGTGGTAGTTGAGCCGGAATGCGTATTGCGTAATACAGTTGTACGGTTGTAAGGATTGAAATAGAGGAAGCCAGACTTAGCGAGTCTCATTGTACAATGTACTTGTACACTCTTCATAATGACACAATGAGTTGGTAGTTGGTAGTTGTTGGATATGCATATTGCATGACATGAGGAAGAGAAAGTGAAGGAGTGGTGCCAGCGTTGAATGCTGAATGCTGAATACTGATTCGCAACGTTTGCATAAATATCCGATGAAATATGAAATATGAATATGAAGCATCAGCTCTCATGAAAATTTGAGGCATGAATAGTTTCTTTGAAGCCTCTTGTCTTTTGTATTTCTGTATTTTAATTTTTTCAGCCGCAGCGGCAGTGTATGATTCACAACTTATAACATTGCTTTAATTTCTTTTTATGTGTTTGGCATTATAATTAAAATTCAAAAGTATTCATAATTCCATAATTTACTTTGATTTTTGTGTGGCTCTTTACTTTTTACAAGCCATCTAAATTCTAAATCATGTAGTTTTTTTTTCTTTGAAGCTTGTACACAGAGCACAACTTACTTTATTTTATTTTATTTATTTTTATTTATTTTGGATAACATAGCACACAGGCATCAGGAATGCTAGTGTTTTTTAACGGCTAAAATTCAACTTGGAGCATTTATCGAGCTATTTGTTTATCTTTATCTTTATCTATTGACTGTAATAACACTCGAGACTTGAGACTCGAGAGTGATGTACGATTGTGGATGGTCAATTTAAATGTGCATTCACGGGGGTATGTAGTATGTACCATTTAGGATCAAGGATCATAAATCATATCTCGTAGACTTTATTAGACTTATGATAAGTGTCCAACGTCAGTGCCAATAACTGTAGACTGCAGACTGCAGGCCATGTCTAGTGTTTAATGTTTACGCTACATCTTCCAATTTCCAATATTTACATTAGGAATGCTATGAAAACTGCAGAATATAATATGTAATATATGGAATTATATTGTTGTCAGAACTGTTTTACAATTTGCACAGTCGATCAGAATCCACTTGTCTATCCATCCCAAATCCCAAAGAAAATATCTACAATCTACACGGTACGAAGTACGAAGTTTCTCCGGAGAAGAGGAGAAAGGAGAAAGTGGCGAATGAGGAAATTCTTTATTGACACTACGTCTTTCCCTCTTCACTTTTCACTCTTCTTCACACTTCACACTGAAGCCAGTCCAATCCAATCCAATCCCAACCAAATAAATTCTAGCTCTAATCCATTAGGAATGTACTTGAATTTTTTCCCGTGTCTCCTCTTCACTTCCCATTTCACACCATTTCATTTTGTTTCATGTATTTACTATTTACCATCTTGAACGAGAAGTGAGCATTGAGTATCCTTGCGTTATTAAGTCTAACGCCTGACGCCTGACTTGGCTTGACGGGATACGATTTGAAATTTTCCTGTTGGAGTTTGGGATGCCAATTTGGGATTTGAATTTGAAGTTTGTTCTATTTGAAATTTGCAATAAAAATAAGTAAAGAAAACAAGTTGAAAGTTGGAATAAGCTCGGATCTCGGAGCCGGGTTTTGCGATTTCAAGGGAAGCATAAATGCGTATGTGTTTTTTTTCTTTCGTGGAACCCGTTTGATTCAAAATTCAAAAGTTGTTGGCAATTTTATTTGCTATTTGCTACTAAATTAACATACTTTTGATTCCACGCCTGGCCTTGGAGCATTTGGCACTTACATCTTACATTTAGGATATAGAATGTAGTAGTTTTAGTATGAAATCCCCATCATCATAATAGTCAGAATAATAATAATTATTATTATTATTATTATTGTAATTTTATAGTACTGTTAGAGCATGAGTCCTTTGTTCTATGGTGTTGTAAAAGATGTAAAAGATGTTTAATCGGATTAACGAACTTACAGTACAAAACAAGGCAGAGTACATTATATGTATTGCGTGTGCTTGTACTTTTAGGCTTGTTTTATGTGTATAGTGTATAGTGAAGGAGAAATGGTGCACGTGGACGAGGAAAACATGCTTTGAGCATCATGATTATTACCATAATTTCACATTTTCTCGGAATCTGATAATATTTTAGGTACAATACTTGAGATGTCCTGTGGCTGGTTTTCTGTTTATTGTCTCTCGACTCTCTCTCTCTTTCTCTCATCTCTCGCTTGCCTGATTTTATACATTTACAGTTGTTTCTACGTCTGATTCATTATTATTATCATTATTATCATGTAGGAATACACATGCATGCCCGTGTACTATATTATGGAGAAAGAGTGTGTCTGCTGTGTCTCTCAACTTTTACAATTCCCCGAAACTCATGTATTATCTGCCACTCGTGCTACGCTATGCGTTATAGTTTATTTTGTATGAGGAACTGACAATTTGTATGCAAAGTGTTAAATTTTCATGGTAGAAAAAGTTCTACATGATTCTCCTCGCGTTCTTTGTACTTGTGTAATCTGTTGAAGTAGCATAAATCGTAATCGACAATAATAATAATAAACAGTAATAGGTATTATTTGTTCATCACACACATTGTGGAATAAAACAAAAATAGGTTCTCTATTTATTTTGTATTGTGTATAATATACTGATGAAATACAATAAGTATATTATAGTGATGTGCAATTCCAATATGCAATATGACTAATTTTTTTTATTCTTTTTATTTTTCAGATCCGTGTTAGAAGAAATGGAAATGCTTTCAGCTTTCACCTCTGTTCTACACGTGCCCAACCTCAGCAAGCCTGATCATCTCATTGCCGTTCTTGAAGAATCGGATGTTTTCAGCCCAGAGGAAATTCAAAGCATTAAGAATCATATAGAGGGCCGAAGGTAAAATATACATGAATAATTAATATATAAAAAATTTTAAATTATGCAGATAAAGCGTAAAACAAATCTACGATACTCTTGCTAAACAAAGATATTTACGACTGAATGGAAGTATCGAAAATTTGGATAACCATTCTAAAAACGTTCAAAGAAAAATAATATGATTATTATTACTATTATTATTTAATCAGTAATATTCAATAGGAAATAGAATAGGCAAACCAGACAAAAGACTATATAATATGTATTTTTAAACTAGGCAAAGAATACTTGATTTATGTGTTTCTTTTCTTCTCATGGGATTATATAGTTTGCTGGAATTAAGCCAAATTTAAACCAGTGTCTATAGAATTGAGAGAAATTATTATAGGATTATTTACTTTGTTCCCTTATAAAGTTTCCTCTCTCGGTTCTCTTGCATTATTCATGAGAGAGAATGGAATACATGAAGGAGAAAACGAGGAAAGGAACGAAATACAGAGCAGGCCAAACCAAACCAAACTCAGCCAAACTCAAAGCTCTTGTCACTTTCAGATCTTTAATGCTCATTGTTTGGTTAACTCTTTATGAGAATTTATTATTATTTCAATGTCAAAGGGGAGTAGATTAGATTAGAATATAAAGGGGAAAGAACTTTCCGCTTCCAGTCTGATTAAATGTACGCATGTTTATAAAAAAATTAAAAACGAATGGTTATTAAAGAGTAGTATGATTTTACCAATGAGTTGTTCGATAAAAGACAGAAAGAAAAAATGAATGAAAGAACGTGGTGAAAATTCAGGAGATTTCAAAAAAAAAATTGGTTGGGAAGAAAAAAAATGAATTATAATGAATGATGACTAATTAATTGTTTTGTATATTTCAGGATATTTATTGGTATTAAGAAGCTATTGGCTCTCATTGACCTGTTGCGTCAGACTCAAGGTGACTATCGTGTGGCGAAATTCTTGTCCAAGTTGGAGGAAGAAGACGCCATAGAATTACGTGCTTAGGATATATGTGCGCCCCCAGGTAATTAACATTATTAATTATTTGACATTTTTTGCATCATGTATAATGTATACATGTTACATGTAACTCCTCTAACATCAACAGTAGTCAATAATAGCATAATAATTTTACTTTCTCTTCCTCTAATTTTGAAGCCCCTTCGATTACTGTGCCAATAAGACGTCGAGATACTGGACTCCACGCTTATTGGTTACGGATTAGCGGAGCTGTGTGCGACTGCCTCCATGACTGTTGGTAATGAATCAATATTTTATTACATATTATGAATTTCACAATTTTCTACTTTCGACTTTCAAAATGTACAACAAAGTTTTATAAAATTTACTCTTTAATTTTTTTTCAGGCCGCTGGTTGGGTTATGCGTTGGTGGAGGGGTTGGCGGGTAAGAATACTATAGAATCTCTTCAATTTTAATGAATCGTATAATAATTAATGATTTTAAATCTATATGTAAATAAATAATGTAATAATAATTGTTTTTCTATTTGTGTTTTTTTGTGTAGGCTATTTGGTATGGCTGTGGGTGTGGCTGTTGGTTTAACTCTCGGTATTATCGTAGGACTCATAGTAGGTATTACATTTGGTATTATATTTGGGTTCATTGCCGGAGAGGTAACCAACGGAAAAACAGACCCCAGTCAACCGAAAAAGTCCAAGCAAGAGAAGGAAGATGAGGAATGGTTAGCATGGATAATGGCCAGTCAGCAGCAACAAAATCAACCCTTGTAAATATTTCATTATTTGAGTTTATAATTTAGTTTCTTTTTTTTGTTTATGGTTCAAGGTTTCCTGTAATTTATTTAATAATCATTATATGATTTATGCTTTATCTGTGTTATTATAATACATTGTGTACATATTTCTAATTTCTATGTACTTCGGTATTTAAGTACATTTACATGTAAGAAAACAAGAAAATGAAGAAAAAGTATTTTTTTTTTGTTTTAGTTTCGTCACAAGTGCATTTCGTACTTGGATATTTTGTGTGATTACAAAATGTACTGTGTATTTTTGTATTTATGATTGATAATATATTACGGTGTATTATTTATTATTTTTGTCATTATTACTTATGTCTGTGTGGACTACCACATGTAGTCAAAACGGAATCATAATAATAATAAAAGGAAATTATTGTACAATTTGTTTGGAATGTTATCACGCCACGTGTGTGTGGCATATAACTATTTTGCTCGTTATTGTTACTGTGTATTTTATATTATAGTTTATTTTCTATCAGGAAGAGATAAATCGAAATGATAGACAATAGACTGTAATATATTGTTATCACAAAATAATTTAATGCCTGTTATACTATTATTATATTATACAGAAAAGTCTCATATGTCGGTTATTCTTGCAAAGAAAAATCGCATGAGTTGAGAATCTGTACAAGACTTGAATTATTATAATACATTCACGGTAAATTTTATTATGATGTTACATTATATTATATATTATACGTATTGAATTATTGTCATATGATTGTTCATTGTTACTAATTACTAATAATTATTATTATTATTGTTACTGGGTGAAAATGTTTAAAATGTTGCAGACGAAAAAAAAAGAACGAGAGAGAGGCAGGCAAAAAACAGACAGACAACTTCACATTCACAAACAAGGTATAACATTTATCTTTATACTGATTGTTACAATAATATGATATGAGGGCTGATGTACCACACAATTAATAAAACTATATAAAAAAAAGTCTATTAAATATATTAGTAGGTAGTAAAATAGAAGTATAGTAAAACTTATTGTAATAATAATAATTATCTATTATTATTATTATTATAAATTATCAATAATTATAAACTCTGTATTTATTAGTTGTGTGGAACAACCAAGGAACTATCTGTATTGTAGCAATAACTAGTAGAAAAATGACACACTTGAACACATGAAAACATTCCTCATTTACTTTCCAACTTGGATTGATGAATCAAAAACTACTATAAAAAATATGAAATATTATATAATATAAATAAATTTTCTCTTTCACTAGATATAGAATCATGTAAATATGAAAAATAATAAACTACACATAAATGCATATAATGATAATAATATTGATAATTGATAATCATCGTTATCGCTCATCATTTATCATTATTATTATTATTATTGTTATTATTATTATTGGTATATACATTTAACTTTTAACTATAGATATTTAGGCAATATGTACATACATACTATACATGCTACATACGATATGAAAAAATGTAGATTATTTATAGAGAAAACAAAAAAGAATTATTATTTATAGAGATATTACATAGAGAATCTAATCAATAATAAATACTTTTACTATGATTTAAATTCTAAAAAAAAGTCTAAGACAAACAATAATAAAATATTGTACTGTTATATTATGAAATGTACATAATATAATGCATAAAATATAGAATACACAAATATTTACGCGGACTATATAGAAAGAGAACTATTAAAAAAATATTAAAATTACAAAATATTATACATATTATGAAATCCATGAAAACTAATAATTAACAAGTTGATGAAACATTTTAATCTTACATTATATTGTATATTGTATATAATTTTTAGCTAAATTATTAAACTTATAATATATATTTAGATTTTAGATTTATTAAAAAATGCTAAAAAACTTGTTATTAAAATACCTGTTATTATTATCTATTATTATGTTTAATATTTAAACCACACATCACATTTCTCTTCATTCACACATAAAACATAATATTATTATACTATTAATATATTCCTCATAAGACAGAGAGGATACCAAAAATGTAGAGAGAAAGTGCAGTGAAAGCAAAAGTGAAAGTGAGAGCGGATGTAAATACATAAAGTTATATATAATATATAATTACTACACATCTTGTAGCATAAAATATTATCATAATGTTATATATTATTATAACTTTTATCAAGATGTGTGTGTGAGCACATTTCTATCTTCTACCAATTTTATTATCAATATTAACAATAGTAATTTATTGAATGTTGAATACATGATCCATATATAAAATATAGTCATTGTTTTCTAAGTCCGAATACTGAAAAAACCAAAACCAAATCAATTTATTATTGTTGTATGAAACCCTATATATACGTTTAATATTGAGAGTGTGGTTTCATAATACATAATACGATTTAGGCAATATAATTATTAGTATTATTATCCATTTTGTCTCAAAACTCAAAACGGAATGTATATTATATATATAATATTAAAAAAACAGAAAGGTGGAATAAAATCGGCGATAAAAAATACATAATATAAAAACGAATATGACGAAAGAAGATACCTATTATATTATTATTATCGATTGTTATTATATTGTGACGTGTATAAAATATATATATGGGGAAAAAACGTACTGTATTTTACGAATGCGTTATTAGAATTACAAATTATAAATTACAGTATGTATATATGAAGATTGGCGGAGAGTCGTTCACTGGTTTTCATTTTTCATCTTCTTCTTCTTCAGTCTTTACATGAACGTTTATATTTAAAAACTTTGAACAGTGAGAAAAATGCAAAATACATGCTGATGATGATGATGATATGAAATGAAATAATACAAAGCAATATTGATATGTGAAAAAAAGAATTGTATCGTACTAACTAACTATTGATGCGATTTTTAAGGTACTAAACATTATACACTATATACATACATATACATATTTACATACCGTACACAAAATACATTTACAAATACATAATATTATAGATAAAGAGAAGTATTTAGCATTTAGTGTAATGAATAATAGAATATAGAATAGAACAACATGATAAAATACCTTTTTGTGTTATACCATTTATTACATGAAATATTATGTAGATCGTAGCTCATCCGTTTTAGTTTGACTCTCAAATCTCAAATCTGATTTCTGATTGTTGATTGTAATAAAAGATACAAAATACATATATGTATGTATAAGTGTAGTGGTAGGGAGACTTTAAAAAATACTAAAACTATTGGCTATTGACTAATGACATAATATGACATATAAATATAAAATATATTATAATGTTATGTACATAAGTAACATGTAAATTTTCTCGAGTACCTCAGAACGATATTCAGTCATTTCAATGTAAATCAATTTTAAGTAAAACTTGAAACTAATCCATTGAAAATTGAAACTGAAAAACATCAACAAGTCGTACATTACATACATTATACATACTGCATATATTATATAGGTCACAGTTGTATTTTAAAAAAATGTAAAAAATAAAAACAATAATACCATTTTCTTTATTGCTAATTATTCTGACTTTGTTATTATTTTTTCCAATAATTACAATTATTCCCAATTGAATAACTATAAGCCAATTGTACGGAACTCTAAACTGATAAAATAAAATAAAAAAGAATTGGAAAAAAGCTATACAAAAAATGTGAAACGTGTGGGATCTTTATTTTTCAGCATACTAAACAGAAACGTTAAAATTTGAGTAAATATTTTGGAATTTTTAAATAACTAACTTTGAAATTGTATACTCGCATCTCGCATTTTCATCATTATTTTTTTCATAAAATACAGCATCAAATATTCAAACTGGACAATTCCAGCAGAACGAGTACATCAGCAAAAAGACCTAAAAATAAAACTAAACCTCTGGAGTTTAGGTTTTCATGGAAATACTTAAAATGCAAAATGAAATGCATAATAATTTTTTGATGTTTTTCTTTTTTCTTTGTGTGTTGTGTGTAATGTTGTTTTCTTGAGGAGAGGAGAAATTATTTTTGACTGTGAAATACTGAAGACTGAAGACTCAAAAGTCAAAAGTTTCATCCTCTTCTGTCCTCCTCCTTTCAAAAATGATTTCCCTTCCACTGGAGCCTCCATTTTGTGAGCGTCTCAACAACTATGGCGGCTACACGTCCAACATGCGTGGATCTCTCAGTTACAATCCGAACATTGACAAAATTGATAATCCCGCAATGCTCCACACACTCAGAGATGTCTACTCCTCCACCACGACGAAACGAGACTTTCTCCCTTCAAAATGTAAAACAGGGAAGGAGCCCATCTGTAGCAGTATTGAACTCTCTGCTTCTGGCTATACTCATGAGAATGGGCCCGCCAAAGTGGACTATGCATCCGTGGAGAGAGCGAATAAAGAAAAAGTAAACATGTCATATCATCCCACGGCAAAAATCACCCCAGCTGGACTCCCTCCAGAATCCATAATGACCGAGACGAGAGAAAGTTTTTCAAAGGAAATCCTAAACTTGGATCGACCCAGACCTCCAATTGATCGCTTGATCGGACAAATGGAGACTGGATTTACTCGAAGTAGTGCACCAAACCCCTTTGATGGCCGAGTGTTGGATCCCATTTATTTAGGACAGTATCCCAGTTTCGGGAGATTCGGTCCGAGTGTGTCCCATTTTGACTTTCAACCCAGGAAAATATTGTCAGGGAAAGAGCCGAATGAACCTTTTAGTCGTCAAACTGACTTACATTCCGGTTTTTGGCAAGAGCATGGACCACCACCCTGCTATTTACGTGGAACCCAAAAAAATATTTGCAGACCCTGGGAAGATTATGAAACGTAGTTACTCTAAAAGATTCTTATAAAATTCACCTTTTTATTTTTTATTATTAATTTCAGTTTTAGTGCATTTTCTTCTTTTTTTTCTTTATTCTTTTTTGGTCCAGTTCCTACCGAGTTCATTATCCAATACGATCCTGTAATAAAAACTATCGGGGTTTCACGTTGACTGGAAAAGCACCAACACTCCAGGGTATAGACCCAGACATAAATTTATTTGGTGGAAATGGCTATTACATTTCAGAGACTATGGAAAGTTTCTCAGAGCTTCCGAAACCCCGCGTTCAACTTTATGGTCAAGTTTGTCCTCGAAATACACCAGGAGTTTTCCCAAAGTCCACCGCTTGCCCCGACCGACCTGATTGCCCTGACCCAGTCAGGAGTTGTAAATGTGAAAAAGGGGGACCAGCACCTTCAAAACCGTGTGATAAATCTTGTTCTTAATTTATTTCAGAGGTCAGAGTAAAAAGTGAAAAAAAAGACTTGAAAACATAAAGCATAGTACGTTGAAATAAAACTTGGAAGAAAGTGCAAACAACTTTTTAATTTATTATTTAAAATTAAATCCTCACTCCTCCATACAAAAAAATTCAAAAGGTCAAAGGTCAAAAGTAACGTAATTTTTTCTAGTGAATATGACAGTAGTCAAAACAGTTAAGATAGAGTGTGACAGACATAACTATAATGAAGAGATAAAGGGGCAAGAGGCAGAGTCCATTTCCACATCGAACAAAAAATTGCCATCGAATGGCAATCATAGCCCCAAACACGATGGCTTTTGACCTAATGGACATGCTAAGAGGAAAGGTAACGCCGACATTACTTCGCGGTTCTTGATGCTCCTCCTTCTTCCAGTACTTGGCAATCCGTCCCACCTCATCCGCGGATCCACTCAGAAACACTTCAAACTCCTCATCACAACAACAAAAGGCGCAGGGGGCGTAGCAGCTAAAAACTGGACCAATCAGAGTAAACATGACCTTTTGTTGCTCATCCACAATCGTGTACGAGCCGTCACACACCGTTTGCTTCATTTTACCAAGGAGTGAGTTTTTATCCTTTCCGTCACCGTAGTACATTGATGAAATCTATGTACATGCAAATATCAAATATCAAAAATCAAAGGTCAAGGTTAGAGGTCAGAGGTCAAATTTCAAAGCATCGCCAAAACTTCAGTTTCCACTTTAGTAAGGTATCAATTATCAATGATAAATAAAATCAGCTAAAAGCTAAAGATAACCATATTTTGATTTTGATGGGGGTGATTACAGTATAAACTCCAAAAAGATATTGTAGACCTTTGACAGTCATGGCGGATTTTCCATTCCGATCCATCACGACGTATTCAAATCTTTGTCGGATGAAACCAAAGAGTAGGATGAAGGCCAAAAGTCCTGTGGATTTGGTCTGCTTGAGGAAGAAAATCCGTCGATTTGTATTATTAATGACCTCGTAGAGACAACCCCGACCTTTGACCTCCATCACGGGTTGAGGTAAGGATTGCTCCACACACTTTCGTACAAATAGTTGAGATGTCGTCATCATGGACGTGATTGCAATCGGAGCGTCCGGAATGTAACCTCCTGTAAATTTTTAAAATTGAACAAGGATTTTTAGCTAGATTTTTAACAGAATCAAAAAAGTACAAAATAAAACTGCTAAATGATTTATTAAAAAAAGAGGTCAAAGTTAAACTGACGGATTTCATTCATGATGATGTCACTTGCAGTATCAGACGGTTTTGGCATGCCAAAAGTGGATTTTTTGTCTATCGAATGATTCAATACCGCACTGGATCTCCCGATACTTTTCAATTTGACCTCTTCCAAAGCTCGATCTGGTGGTCAAAATTAAAAGTAAAAATACAATACATGCTTCAACTTTTCCATCATTTTCAATTTTCACGCTACAAAATTGAATTTTGTACAAAAAAGAAAGAAAAAAGTTAGCGGGAAATTTCAAATGTCTGAGTTATTTTACGTGCATGGGTACTCGTGAAATCCGCCCAAATTATCTATCCTCGTCCGAGTTTTTGAAGTGTTCATCTTGACACTCACGCCAACACTCCTTCCCGGACCAGACTCATTGGACTGTGTTGCGTGAATTGGTTCAGAGGATTTTGTGGGATGAGCTTGTTGAGACTGAGACAGGGACTGAGGCTGCGGCTGATTCTGATCGGTGAGTCCTTGAACGAACTCCACTCTTTTTGATGTCCCTTTCCCATGATGGAGTGACTCATTTCCAATCCCTGGAGTGGAACCGGAACCCGAATTTGAACGAGAGCCAGCGCCACTACCAGTCCCATTTCCAGTTGTAGGAGCTGAAACAGGAAGTAGAATTTGCAGTGCGGGACCTTCGCCACGTTCATTTTGCTGTGGATTCTGCCCTTCTCGCTGGGATGGCTGATGTTGTTGTGGAGGTGGACGATTGTTTGAGTTGCCTGGAGCTTGAACTTTATTTCCGCTTGGGATTTGAGCTTTAGTGACTGATGTCTTTTTTGGTGTTGTACTTGTAGGAGCTGTTGGTTTAGCATTTCCTCCAGAGTTTTTTTTGGAGTCTGATCCTTTTTTATTACGACCCATAGTCAAAAGTCAATAGTCACCTTTTAATTTTTACCACAGCTTTCATCTTTCATCATTGATCATCATGATCATTGATCATGATTTTGAATTTTGAATTCGCAGTTTGTCACGTAATATGTTTTTTTTCTGAATTTTTTCATGGCAACACTAAGCTCTACGGCAAGTGAACTTTATATATAATAGAAAATATAAATTTTTGCTCATTGCTAAATGATTTTAGCAAAAATGTCTATTATAAAGTTCACTTGCCGTTCTAAGCTCTAAACTTTTAGGAAATCCGGAAAATGCGAAATTAATTCCTCCTACAAAATTCCTACACATTACGTTACATTATACATTAGATAAATTTGCTCAATAATTATTGTAGATTGTATATAGACATGCTCAAAGCCCAATTCTCATTTGAATGGGAGAAGTAGATCCACAATTTTCATTTTTACAATGGATAAAATAATTTTCAGACAACAGATTTTTCATAAATTAATTTTGTATTGGTTTTATATTATGTAATTTGACTTTTGACTTTTGACATACTATGACATAAAAAGTACAATACAATAAGGAGCTCAAATTAATTTTTTTTTTTACATATTTTGAACTTGTGATAATTAATTTTTTTGCTGGTTTCCTTTTCTCCTCAGAATTCAAAATATTTATCAGTTATAATTTATAATATAATTTATAATGTATATAAATACAAAGATTAAGAAATCAGAAATATTAATTAAATGTGAGAAGTAGATCCACAATTTTTTGAATCACGAAACCACCAAAAATCAATGTTGTTTCCCGTTCCATCACATAAAATCCACCTGCTTGAATTCCCAGACGCTGAACGGACCCACAAAACTTTTGATACTCTTTCTTTTTAGTCACATGTCGGAAATTAGTATTTTGTGCCCTGATGATGATTTTCTCTTTGAGCTCCTCAATTTTCTCGGGGATTCGATAAACTCTGTCAAAAAGGGAGGTGTGGACGACAACAGCTACCACAAAAGAGAAAGCATAGAAGATTGTAAAAATCGGACTTGAATTCATCATTTTGATGGCACCAAATCCCCCGATTATAGCTGCAGTCAGGCAGATGACCTTTGCGACATAGACTGTAGTTGAGCCGAGAACATTGAACAAGAGAACCATCGTTTTGAGCAACTGAAGGGATTTCCGGGCTTCTTCCAGTCCATTTGGTGATCTAAACAATTAT